>JXSR01S006358.1:153964-184676 GCA_000969725.1 Ophiothrix spiculata
GAATTATATAATAATATTTTAGATAATAAAGAGATAAAACAGATTTGTTGAACAATATATTTGGTAGCTCATAGGAAGTACATGTCCTGGGAGTGGCCCATATGACGATGCCCTGTGCTTTACAATAGCAAGATGTGGGACCAGCAAAATGTTGCTAAGTTACGGACAAGAAAGGAAGATGCAAAATAGTGGACATAAAATGGCATCATATAAGGAAGAACAATCGTTTGGTTAAGCTCTTTGTAAAAGTGAATTAGTTATTTGATATTTTATTTCATAATTGTGTAGCATGAGTGTCATTTTCGATTCAGAATTTAGATTGTGGTATTAATTTATATTCAGAATTGTTGAGAGTGTTTTCTCATTCCCTTAATAAACCCGACAACACTTCTTTACCGACATATTTTATACAGTATTGGAAAGCGTCGAATGCATCCAAACATTCATGGTTGAATGTTGACAAATGTTCTTCTCTAATATATGTTGACCACTGCAGCAAAAGGACGCAGTTGTCGGTTTGAATATGTTGCTCATTGTAGCATATATGATGTCTACATCCAGTATACACCAGATATGCTATGATGAGCTACATGTTGTAGACAAAACTAAGTTTGGTGTTACAATGTGCCGTAGAGATAAATAATGTTCAACCGATATTTACAGAAATATGATATACTTGACTATAATATACGATTTTTTAGGTTCTTAATAGAGAGGCATATATTCTAATCTAACAATCGATTAAGTGTTTACGTCTTTTATACACATGTTCCATTTGTCTGCTCGATTATTTAACTTATTTGTCTGGAGAAAAAGAAAAATAAAGTTAAGTAAAATGTGCCATTAGCAGGATTTAGATAATAATTGTTCAGACTACTTAGGAAATAAGATTATTACATTTAAAGATTTTGCATTAGTAAGACTGTGGTGGTTCATTTTAAGTTGGAATAAAGATAATTAGAATGAATGAATGAATGAATGAATGAATGAATGAATGAATGAATGAATGAATGAAACAATGAATACTTGAAATTCTAATTTTAAAAAGGAATATTTGCAACAAATATATTCAAGAATGTTCTTGTATAAAATAAAGGTTCTACCAAAATATTTGACACCTGCGATACGATTTGTCTCCAAACCATTTAGAAATTGGATACCAGTCGCGATTTCTAAAGACCTACTTCTGCCACATTGTGCAGATGTGCACCGTATGACAATTTGGTAAGATAGTAAACATATACCACACCAAATCCAAACCAATCACAAAGCCTGCAATAATCAATTTACATAAGAACACAGAGTGTGATTGAATCTGAAGAAATGCGTCACAAGATCCAAGGCGTTTGTCGACCTTTTTGATATATGATGCCTGTCAGAGGAAAGTAATTTTGATAATGAACCCTTCTTGACCACTGATGACATTGCCTGGATATGATGAACAAAATGTACAGAGCTTCTTACATTGCCTTTTCTTTTCATAAATAAATACTGTTACCAAGGTGTTTGTTGACCTTTTTGATATATGATGCCTGTCAGAGGAAAGTAATTTTGATAATTAACCCTTCTTGACCACTTATGACATTTCATGGATAGGATATGAACAAAATAAACACAGCTCATATTGCCTTTTCCTTTCATAAATATACTTAACCGAGACTCTAGTTACTTTGATACCAATTTGTTACTATTCTTTTTTTTCAATTTTCAAATTGAGGTTGACTATTCAACTTGAAACAAGTGTCATTTTAAAGCTGAAGGTGTATTCTTTTTGACTCTGCAATAAAACAAACTTATCATGGGACTTACATTACTGGAGGTTTGTGGTGGTTAGTCATACAAACGTTTGGTAAATTTCCTAATAGAGAAGAATATGTTTTAACCGAAAAATCGTTTTTGTGAATTTCTTTTATACATTCCGTTTAATTGCTCCAATTATTATTTTTATGCCGCGAGAAAAACAGTATAGCTGCACCATTTCCCCAAAGCTAAACAAAGCTAAAAAAAATAGGCCAATAGGAGAAATTAAACAATAATTGTTTGAAGATAAGGCATACGTTAGTTTTATTACAAATGCATTTACGGATTTTGCATTAGTAAGACTGTGACAGTTCAGTTTAAATTGGTAGTTGGAATAATAATTAGATAAATATAGAATGAATGAATGAATGAATGAATGAATGAATGAATGAAACAAGAGAAAGTAAGGCGGAATGGATGGGTGGGAGAAATACAGAATTGGTGTATCCAATAATAAGAAGGAATATTTGCAACAATAATATTCAAGAATATTCTTGTATAACATAAAGGTTCTATCAAAAAGTTGACACCTGCGAGGTGATTTGTCTCCAAACCATTTAGAAATTGGATACCAGTCGCGATTTCCTCAGACCTAGTTCTGCCACATTGTGCAGATGTGCACAGTATGACATTTTGTAAGATATTAAACATATATCACACCAAATCCAAACCAACCACAAAGCCTGCGGTAATCAATTTATAGAAGAACACAGAGTGTGATTGAATCTGAAGAAATGCGTCACAAGATCCAAGGCGTTTGTCGACCTTTTTGATATATGATGCCTGTCAGAGGAAAGTAATTTTGGTAATGAACCCTTCTTGACCACTGATGACATTGCATGGACAGGATATGAACAAAATGTACACAGCTCATATTGTCTTTTCCTTTCATAAAGGAATTAAACCGTGACTTGGGAGGTTTATCTCAAAACATTGGGGGAAAAAAGAGTTTTAGTTACTTTGATACCGATTTTGTTACTATACAATTCAACATTTCTCAATTTCCAAAATTGAAATTGACTGTTCAATTTGAAACAAGTGTCATTTTAAAGCTGAAGGTGTGTTCATTTGAATCTGCAATAAAACAAACTTATCATGGGACTCACATTACTGGTGGTTTGTGGTGGATAATCACATATACATTTGGTATAAAGTTCTTACTAGAGAAGAGATGTTTTAACCGAAACATCGTCTTTGTGTACATCTTTTATACACAACATTCTGTTTGTCTGCTCCATTTATTAATTTGTTTATGCCTCGAGGAAAACAGAAAAACTGCACCATTTTTCAAATTTTGATAGATATAGTTAAATAAAAGATACCATTAGGAAGATTTAGATAATAATTGTTCAGACTAATTTGAAAATAAGGCAGACGCTACTATCATTACAAATGCATTTCAGTATTTTGCATTATACCACGCGAGTCAAAAAAACTGCAATTATTAGATATGAAGCCATATTGTAAGAACAAAAGTAATTTCGAACAAATAATATAAATTTCTAAATAGATCATGAATAAAGCTTTCAAATGGTGAAAGAATGGTGTTGATAAAGGCATTGCGAAGATATCCTTATTTGAATATTAACAGTTCTGTCCAAATCAGCATGCCTCGTCAAACGACAGTTCATAACGAGTAAGTACCAATATTGACGTGCATGCACCTCTCGAATAATAACACCAACCGATTGCTTTGTTCCAGTGAAAATCTCCTCTTAATCTATTAATTTACATATAAAAGATAATTTAGGCGGTCTTTCCAAGTGCAAAATGACACGTTTGGGGTACTGTCTTAGAAGGGAGAGCTTATCAATCAGTCACTGTTTAAAATGCCTCAAGATCAGTTCACAACCGAGCAACGTGCTCTTGTTGCTGAGGTTTATTTTACAACCAAATCTCATGCAGAAGTGAAACAGAGATTCCGGGGTGCATTCTCCCTATCGGGTGTACCATGTGCATCCAGCATCTTTGACTTCAGGCGAAATTCAAAAGAACAAGAACAGTCCATAAACTAAATAAAGAGAAATCTTGAAGACCGCAAACGGCAAGAAGCAGGAGAAACGTCGACCCCGGGCGTCGACCGCGTTCGTCAAGCAAGGGATCCCGAAGTGATTTCGCAAAGAAATCCTCTTCCACATGTGTCCCAGTCCACGTTCAACCGAATATTGAATATTCAGGGCCACCAAGCTCGAACGGCCCTTTTCAAAGTACCCAAACCAAAGAGAAAAGAGTATGTCATAATTGTATCATGCGTATTGAATAAAACATATGCACGACAGTTGGACAGAACTGTTTTTATGCCTTCCTATTCAAATATGTGTATCTCTATGACGCCTTTATCAATTGTACCCATTCTTTCACCATTTTAAAGGTAAATCTGTGATCTATTTAGATATATACATTTCATGTTCATGGTATCTCTTGTTCTTAAAATATGGCATTTATTTAACTATTGCAGTTTTTTTGACTCACTCGGTATAGTAAGTTCATTTGAAGTTGGTAGTTGGATCAAAATTGGATAAATGAAGAATGCATGAATGGATAAAGGAAAAGAGAGAAAGAAGTAAGGCGGACGAAGGGGTAGGAGAGATAAGGAATGGATGTATCCAATAATAATGTTTGCAACAATTATATTCAAGAATGTTCTTGCATAACATGAATTTTCGTATTAAATATTTGACACCTGCAGGGTGATTTATCTCCAAACCATTTAGAAATTGGATACCAGTCGCGATGATTTCAATAGACCTAGTTCTGCCATATTGTGCAGACACATATCACACCAAATCCAAACCAAACACAGAGCCTGCAGTAATCAATTTATAGAAGAACGCAGAGTGTGATTGAATCTGAAGAAATGCGTCACAAGATCTAAGGTGTTTGTTGACCTTTTTGATATATGATGCCTGTCACAGGAAAGTAATTTTGATAATGAACCCTTCTTTACCACTGATGACATTGCTTGGACAGGATATGAACAAAATACACACAGCTCAAATTGCCTTTTCCTTTCGTAAATAAATTCAAATGTGACCCGAGTGATGTATTTCCAAAAACTGAAAAAATAATGAAACAAAATGTTATGAACAACCAATTTCACTTTGAAAATTAACAAAGAATATTAAAATTTGTAGTAACAGAATCGGTATCAAAGCAACTAAAACTTTTTTTCAGTTTTAGATTTTCTAACATGTCATGCTTTGAAAATCGCATCTTTTAAGGTAGGTGTCGTATGATTTTGAAATAAACGTCATTTGAATCTGCAATAAATCAAACTTATTATGGACATTTTGCAGTGGATAGTCATACATACGTTTAGTAATGGTGCGTTTACACTGTGACGACTTGTTTCGACGTAGGGTAACGTATTTGCAACTAAAAAGTTGTAACTGAAAGCGACTGATAGTAACGATAGCGTGCGTAGCTATCAGCGTGTAAGAGCGTTAACTGACTTTAACTAACGATGACAGGCGTAAAAAATACGTAGGTCTACGTTTCTTGTCGTTACCCCAAGTCGTCACAGTGTAGACGCACCTAAAAGAAGAATATGTTTTAACCGAACAATCGTTTTGTGTACTTCTTTTATATACAACACTATGTTTGATTGATCCAATTATTAATTGTTTGTGCCTCGAGAAAAACAGTTTAACTGCACCATTTCCCAAAGCTAAACATAAAGCTGAAAATGGGCCAATATGAGAAATTAAGCAATAATTACTCAGACTACTTTAAAAGTAAGGCATACGTTAGTTTTATTTCAAATGCATTTACGGATTTTGCATTAGTAAGACTGTGACAGTTCAGTTTAAATTGGTAGTTGGAATAATAATTAGATAAATATAGAATGAATGAATGAATGAATGAATGAATGAATGAATGAAACAAGAGAAAGTAAGGCGGAATGGATGGGTGGGAGAAATACAGAATTGGTGTATCCAATAATAAGAAGGAATATTTGCAACAATAATATTCAAGAATATTCTTGTATAAAATAAAGGTTCTATCAAATATTTGACACCTGCAGGGTGATTTGTCTCCAAACCATTCAGAAAGTGGATGCCAATCGCGGTGATTGCCACAGACTTAGTTCTACCACATTGTGCAGATGTGCACCGTATGACATTTTGCAAGGTAGTAAACATATATCACACCAAATCTAAACCAAACACAAAACCTGCAGTAATCAATTTATATAAGAACACAGAGTGTGATTGAATCTGAAGAAATGCGTCACAAGATCTAAGGTGTTCGTTGACCTTCCTGATATATGATGCCTGTCAGAGGAAAGTAATTTTGATAATGAACCCTTCTTGACCACTGATGACATTGCATGGATATGATGAACAAAATGTACAGAGCTTCTTACTTTGCCTTTTCCTTTCATAAATAAATACTGTGACCAACGAGATTATTTCTAATCACCAGGGAAAACACCGTTTTAATTACTTTGATACCGATTCTGATACTATAGGCCTATAGTCAATTCTTACATCGAAATTGATTGTCCATATCATTTTATTTTATACTTTCACAGCTTTTTCTTACATTTTTAATTGCTACATTCGTATCTAATATTCCACAGAAATATTATCGAATTTTATTCAAATTTATAGAAAGTTTATGTTGATGCTGTGATCTTTCTTTTTGGAACCATTCATTGAGCATATAAAAATGGCAAAATAAAAATTATATAAACAAATAAAAATGAAATATCTTTGCAATGTATTGTTTGGTAATTTATGATAACAAAGACTTATTAAAACAAGAGGCATTTAATAGCAACGTACGTTAAGTATAAGTTATCGTACAATATAAATATTACATAACTTGCTTAGATGATACTGGAGCACCATGCTCGATCGTATATGGCACAACTTAACGCGATAAAAGTTTAATATGATCAAAACATTAGAGGCAGAATAGGCATCTTGTCAATTGTATTAAAAAGATGAGGTTTTTACATCTTTTTAAAATCTAAACATTTAGAAACAATGCAAAGGTTGCTCCATTGCTGATCAAAACTATGGTTCAGCGATTCGTTTTGTTCTGTTAAAAATAAGGAGGTATATAGAGGTGTTGCCATTTATGTTATAGATACCATTAAAGATAACCCAAAATTATATATTTGATATTCAAACATAATTGCCATACTTTATTGCAGCTGAGCGCCATTTATAAGTGGTGTGAGGTAATATTGCGTAAATATCATCCAAATATAACAGCGTAATATGATCCACAATCGTCTACATGTTGTTGTAGTAATTTTCTTGAGAACATTATGACCAGTTTCATAACCAGTCAAGTGGACCCAAGATGCATTGTGCATGCTGTAATTACAATAACGATCTTGAACACCAGGGGCCGTTCGATACAACGAGGTATTATGATATGAGACACATGTAATGGAGAAATGTCCTGTTACTTTATAGGTGTATTTTCAGGTACTTGAATATTGTCCGCTTTAACAATAAGTGCTTTCAAGAAGCTCAACAAATTTCAAAAAGCTGGGTGTAAAAGAGATAAAAAAAAGATAACAAATTAAACGAGATATGCTCCCGGGATATGCTTATACACGCATTTATGTCTCAACGCTTTACCAGGGATTCTAGATATTTATGGGATAGGAATTTCCTACACCTTGCCAACGGAAAAAATGAAGCTTCAGCGCAAATTTGTAATTCGACGTCACAAGGTTAATTATGTATTCAACCAATCACGTACAAGCTCATTAGTATGCCCGATTTTAGCTGATTTTGTCAACACAATTTTCCGGAAATTCTCTTGAATTTCAGTGCAATAAAAGTGAAAAATAAATAAAACCAGATCCATACAGCATTAGATACACTAATTCTGAACAACTTTTGGCTGATGGTACTATAAGCTCACCGACACAAAGAGTGAAATTTCCATTTGAAATCGGCTGATGATCTGCGCTTATTAAGCTTAACTTAAGAATTTCAAGTCACACCACGGGGATCATTGTTTTGCGCATGGTTGCACATTTGATTGACATAGACCCCGCCAATGTTACCTTAATGTTACCTTAATGATTACCAAATATGGTCAAATAAAAGGCATCAGAGAGACAGGGCCCTGGCTTTACTTGGCTCTGACGCGACCGTGAACCGCACGCTTCATTGCACTCTACGCTTCAGTGGATTTTGAGAGGTAATGATTTACTCAAAAATAACAAAAGCAACGCTCGCGGTAACGTTTGAGCACACTCTCCTTCGTATCGATTGAAAATGACTTGAAAAACAGTTTAAAATTGACTTCTTTTCGGTCAATTTGGACTCGCAAGGATATCAATTTTGACCCAAATTCCCATTTACTGCCGTGCCCAGCCAAAGTAAGAATTCAATTAATATCAAATGTTTGATGGAAATAAAATCAAATATAGTTATGAACAATATGTTGAAAACATTGTTTCCTATAATGTCCATACTTCCCGCTTTTTTATGTAATGTATCTTTTACAATGTCACACAACTAAATTTAAATGTCAAATAATGGTCCCCACTCTGTTGAATGTTGTTTTAGTAATGTATCTTAAGTAAATATCCAATGCAACTTAATTACCAGTCAAGTGGACAAAGCATGTGATGCATTATACTGTACTTATATTTATGATATTCACGATTGAGGATACTGGATGAGTTTGATTTTATATAAATAAGTATCTAAAGGCACAGGATATTCAAAGTACCATCCTAAGTAATTGTTATTTGTAATATTAACCAAGTGGCGATTTGGATTTTCCTATTATAATAAGTGACAAGAAAGATATTCAGCATATAAAGATGGCTAATACTAGAATTATAATTGAAGTCACATGAAGATAACACTTTTCCTATCAAATTGCCTACCAAATGAATGACCAAAATATAACGAAAATTTCCCTTCATTTTTTCTTTCAAAATTTGACAAATGTAAGAAAATAAACAAAAAACCATGCAGTCTAGTCAGGTTAGAGAAACCAGTAGAGTGTAAGCCTTTGAAGTCAAGTGAGCTGTAAATCAAGACAGACAACATGAATATTTATGGACATAGAATTGAATATAAATTTCATAAGTTCAAGGTTACAGGGAACTGATGAATTACTTGTTTGTTCAACTTGACATCATGGTATCTGTTTATGGATTAAATGTCTGTTGCTCAGCTTGAGCGAAATATCTTTATCTTTCTCTGCTATTAATAGAAACAATTATCATATAATAAACCAATAGATTGCACTGTTAACAAAGCTGATACTTTGATTAGGTTAACTAAAGGAGTGCCATTTATTTGTGATACATTGTAGCAAAACTGAACAGAATATAGATATTTTCTCCTCTTTTGACTCCTGTTTTCATAAGCATAAAATATGTCTTGGTTATAACACATTATTTAAAATGCTCGAACATATGTTTCTCTTATTTATCATGCTTATAGTACAATTTCTAATTCAAAAGTATGGATTAAAACAAATTGCTTATTTAGGGTACCAAAGTAATCACCAAATAACTGTATCTGATAGAATAACACATGGAATGCATTGAAAGGTCTAGGTACGTTCTCTCTAAGAATTAACAGAACCTAAAATAAACTTGTATACCTATTGTGTGATATTGCTCAGATTGAGAAACATTGTATGAGATATCTCATCGTAGATAACCCGGGAGATAACCAGTATGCTGGCATATTTACGGAGTCCAGTGTGCCTCTAACTGCAATGCCGTGTTCAATTAGCTAAGTCACTATTCCCCGAGTGACGAATTCGTTGTCCTGGTCAGCTGGCTAACACACGATCATCTCATACTTTGATCTCATCCACCGACATGCAAATGACATTGCTAACACGATGTAATTTCTTGCCTACTTATTGTTTAAGTAGGACTCTTGAGACATCTTTATTACAAGCTTAGCGGCCAATAAAGAGGCACCCACGATCTGGTGTACATGGTGTTTTGCAACAGAGATGTAACGGGAGAAAGCGATGGATGTGAGCATGTAGTTTCTTTTTAAGGAAACTAACCATGACTTATATCCACTATATAATTGCTAGTTTATCACTTTATTCATATTATTCTTATTTTTCTGGATGTTTAGTTCTTAGTTTTCATTAAATCATTCTACAACGTCTGACGATTAAAAGATCTTGGCACTAACTAAACAGATCCCTCACATAAACTGAAATTATATGTAGTTCATATGTAAAAGAAATACGTATAAGTTATCATATGGTGATGGGTTAGAGGGTATAAAAGATTGGTCAACAGATATATACTGTTATAACTTGTGTGACTGATTTTGGTCACTCAAGGCTATCGATTGGAATCATGATTTTAAAAAAGTAGCAGTACTAAATGTATTTCTGGTATTTTTATTCTAAAGAAATAGCATTTTCTTACGGTACGGATGATATACGAGTAATACGCTTCAGATCTGTCTATAATCAATTTTCTTAACCGCTATCAATAGTCTGATAGCAGCTTACTTTCGTGGTTCAAGGCGATGTCCTATATTCTATTTAGGTCAAATCCTTAACTGTTTTCTGTAATGCTTCATCATCTTAAGATAAATACAGAAAATACTGTTGACAATTTTTCTATACAAGTTAACTATTCGCTGTGGGCAATATTGACCAGCATGGTTATATGCTATGATCCAAATTGTATGTCATTGCAAGTGTTGCCCTGTAGCATGTTTGAATACCTTTCAACAACGAAAATCTTTATGAAAACGTATGAATTAAATTCTAAATGTTTTCAATTTAACAGATACTAATCTCAATAAAAATACTTTGAAGAATCTGAAACAAAATGCTAGTTTTTAAATGATTGTTGCATTGTCGTTTTCAACTGTTCCCAAGCGCCAGTCCTTGCACGTACTCAAGTTCCCGACGCGCGATGAACAGTGCGCCGATTTAGGTGCACTGCGTAAACGCACCTCCGTGTACGCTGTGTCATGCGTGACGCGCTTATTTGAATATCAACTGTGGATTCATCACTAATCAACAACGGCGCGCTCCCGTATAAGAAGATACGGTGAGTTGTTGAATATATATTAATCAATTTTTTTTCCATCACGTAAATTATATTTTTCTCTGCCGAATCTGTAAGTTGAAGATAGTGCTTGGATCTTGAAATTTCGGTAACAGAAGGGCAAATAATATAAGGGTCTTTGCAACTTCTTTCGTATGTATCGGTGCACATATAGTTTGGAAAAAATATCATTATATCCTCTTTTGTTAATTTAAATACTTCAGAGGTGATAGGTATGTATCAATGTTACCTCATTCTACAAAGATAAAAGTGAACCTTTCAAACTATAATGGGCTTCCCACCATCATTCAACGCTTGAAGGTGCAATGGTTTCAAGATTACTTATTTTTCAAATATATAGTTAACCATCTAAATGAAGTACTTCTATAATATACGCCATATGTTAAATTGGTGAATACAACAAATTCTTCTAGCTTTTGCGATATCTTGTCTGATAAAACTATGTTATTTTTTTGTTCGGTTGCTACCTATAAAATTAAAAGTAGTTTAAGTAAAGTAAAGCTTATTACTGGCACATGCTATGTATTGCTTTATGGGTATCACATGAAAATATCATGGGCATCACATGCAAATATCATGGACATTACATTGAAAATTTGAAATCGTGTTTCATGAACGTCAAAGGCAAGTTACACTAACAACTGACAGAGAGCTTAAAGATAGGTAAGCTTTATGCGATTTTATAATCTAACAACAATTTCATAATCAACTTATCTATTTGGAAAGTTAATAAAAATTGCATGTTATCTTACTGCGCAAGACACTTACAACAGAAGTTGATTAATTGTTAAAAAACGTCACACATTTGGCACAGTATCATAACTCATTTAAAACTCGTAAATTAATTCATAGGGGACATCTCGTTTGAAATGCAATATACAAGGAAGTATGCAGGTTGGGTCCTTACTAAGATGTGCGTTCAAGTAGAAATGATAGATATTATTTGATGTAAGAGGTGAAAAGACCAAGATGGGTTCATCCATCAAGTCATGTCAACGTTGTTATTAATTTAACAGCTTTTGGTATTCTTGGGAAAATGTCATTATTATTATTATCGTGTCAAAATATTGATGGTATATGATTTAAAGAAATGAATCGTTTTAAAATATCCTTTGGGTTATTTATATGATTTGACAAGATTTAAATATCACTTAAGGCCAAGTAACAAAAATTACAAGTTGATCGTCCAGAATTTGTTTAAAAGTTGGTGAGGGAGGTCCTTATTATTAGCTATTTTACACCAATTACTATTCATTTAGGGCACAGCTGAATGTTTGCCATATTACGAGGACGCAAATGTTATTTCCTCTTTTCTCTACAACTACTACCCCAAATGTGGAGAAATTGTGTTTAGTGGGTTTATGAATGACGCCCAAACACTAAATATTAACCTACATCTCAATCTCTTCTGAAATTAATTAATCAAATATAATGAGAAAAATAACAAAAAGTTTTGGAATTCCTGAAAAATTGGTGAGGATGGAAACGATCAACTGGTTATTTTTGTTACTTGGCCTGATATATATAGTTCAAAATTATTATCATGAAGATGGTGACTAATCTGTAAAACAACTTTATATTAACAACTACGCCCCTAAAACATGTTGGTAAAATTATTTTACATTGGTCATTCAAAGTTATATAATTTTGATGTCGAAAAAAGATGCACTTACCTATAATCCATATCAAAATAAGCACCAATATCGATACAGGAATTTGGCTAAAGTGGCTCGTGCCGGAAATGACTTGATCTTGGTTTAGAGGCACGACTTTTGGCGGTATAATTGTAGTTAGTAGCAGGAACAACAAAAATGTCAAGCGAGAACCTAAATCCATTAAAAATTTAACGTACCTGCAAGAATAAAAAGACACAAGGGTTTAACAATTAGATTCTTGTTTAATATCTAAAGTGATGTAACAATTACGTTAATCGTATAATAGCATTTTAAGGGCAAATACAAGGGTTTCGATACATTTGTTATTGACAGTGTCAGGATTTAAATAGTAATGCTGCGATGATTTGACAAAGAAAGAGTGGGAGAGGGGGTCACAAACAAGAGAGATAACTCATTTCCCTTTCAATAGAGGACATGGCACTCTAGTGTATCTACACCAACCTTAAAGGCAAAGGTACCTTAAACGAAATAAAAAAAACAAGGTCATGTATATAGAGTAGCTTGACCATTGGATTTGGCGCCACGGATGCAATTAACCTCCAATAAAGTTTTTTTTGTATTTCCTCCGGTAGATGTATTTTAATAATAGATATTACGCTATGCATTTTAATGAATGTATCTGACCAGATGCTGTTATGCATATTAAAAGGTTAGTTTTCGAAGAACTTGTAATGAGGCGTTCATCCTAAACACACACTTGTGAAAGTAAAACAGGAACGATTCGGTGGTTAGGGATATGTTGACAGATGATTAATGACTGTAGCTCAATTTCAACAGGGTGTTTTATGCAGTGAGAGTCAAATGTTTTACAATAAAAAGATCACAATTCGGTAATTAGATAAGTAGAGGTTAGATAAATGATGTCCCCGAAGTATCAAAATGTGGTTGAAAAAGGGAATTTTTGTTTGAAATATCTTATGGTTGATATATTTTTGACTTCACCAATAGAACACCCATCATGGTTCTGGATTAATACTGGTGAGAAGTAAAATGTTGCTTTAAGATGTATCTCAATTAAAAGGTTGACCATGCGTATTTATTGAACATTCACAATAATAGGAATTCGACCTTACGCGTACCATTTTTTTCTTTTTTATGTTCGTAATAGAATAACTGTACCACTAACGCTTCGCAAGCCACCATGAAATGCTGGCCTTATATCCCTTGCATTTGCATGATATCTTTTAAATTAAAGTTTCGTAAAAATAGTTCTGGTACAACTAAGAAATTAACATAATTAAGCCATAAACTGTAGTTTGATTTAAGATGGAACATATAGAAGAAAATTGTCAAACAGTTCATATTAATGCTACGTCATAAGTCATGGTTCGAGTCCCCACAAATGCAGTGGAAACTATTTCTCTTTTCATGATTAAAAAATAGTTAGGATTCACATTTTCCTGAGCAGATGGATAGTATTTCCCCTTAATGCAGCTTTGTACCAAGTTCCAATAAATATCACAATCCTTGCCCTGGTTGCAACCTTTTCATAACGAGCTGACAACCACTTAAAGATTTCTCTCTGGTCAAATGCTCAGGAAATTAGAAAGCTGATTTGCAATAAGTGACAGTTATTATTGACCTTTCCTTCAACCAAAACTAATAATTATACAATCACCAGTTTATTACTGACCTAGATATAGAGCGCGATGATATAATATTAACTTGGTTTAATTCATTATAACTTAATAGTATTCTAACTTGAATAATGAATATGAAATTAATTACATCTAGCTGAGTAGGTTAATTCCCTGTTCAGGTTTATATCAACACTGTATTTGCCACGACTCCATATGGAAATGAAAATTCATAAAAAAACCTTCGTTGAATCAAATTTAAGGCATTGATAGAATCAAACTAAACAAACAAAACGTTATTTGTTCTTAAAAAGATGATTTTATACCAAATTTGTTCCTAAGCGAATTGTTGACAGTGTTTCTATTTCCTAAATTTTCAATTTTAGAAACTGTATTTGTCGTTTTTAAACGACTTTATTATAGTCTAGAAATGTTACAAACACCCAAAATCACTATATCATTACCAATATTGGTTTGGTAGATGCAAAACAGTTTTACTTTTGATAATTTTTATATTTAGAAACACTATCACTGAATATTTCATAAACCAGTGAATGGGTTATTGTATGCTTCAATTTTAGCTTATAACTTCAAAAAGAATATATCTGAACTACTGGCAGGTTGTACTGATATTTGGAAGTTCTTTCTATACATATCAAAAAAGGTGTTCCATAGCGAGTCTACTTTGAAAAACACGATCGTGGCTAATGCCATTAAATGTCTTAAATGACTTAGTCATTATTACATTATACCACATTTTATTTGGCGCATTAAAATTATGAATGCTATTCTTATTTACTGATAACACATGAACGATGATCAAGAAAATCCAACCTATCTGAACATTTATTTTTAGACATCCAAATTTGTTATAATTGACAATTGCAATCAAGAAAACTTACTAATTTAGTGTCAAATATCACCTGTTATCTCTGTTAAAAACGCATCTGTCCGATGTTTTTTTATAAAATTCTTACAAATAATAAAACTTTAGTTTAGACTATTTTGAATTATATAGGTTGACTAGATGAGAACCTCCTCATAAAAATGGCACCAATTTTGAAACAACTGCTTGCTTCATGGCTGAGTAACTCCTCTTTGTTGACCAGCAACTCTCAAACAAAGTTTGACAAAATCGAAGAGAGTGAGTTTAAAACTATATTGACTATATTGCTATAGGGGGCAAGTGATGAGTTTGAAAGAAGAGGCTCTCGGCTAATATAATTTTACATATATATAACATGGTTTAAGTTAGGATTTAAAGGCATCAAATGAGAAACAGGCGTCTCAAAAACTCTTTACACATTTTTTACAAAAGCATTTGTTGCTTAATCATACTAGTTATGTAACAAATATTTCCCAGGTTTGAATATTGAAAATTGGCTTTTAGAAAAGTTCTTCGTACAAAAACGATGATTTTCCTGTCAAGAAACAATGATAAGGTTTATCTGTGTTGCTCTTTTGTTTCTTTTGTTATGGGAAGTATGTTAAAAAAACAAATAATTCCTCATATTAAACTAAACAAAATTTATATATCGTATGGTCTCGAATGTTTTCCAATAGAGATTTTTACCTTTCTCCCTTAAGAAGAACATCAATTTGTTATGACGTTCATGATTAGAATAACATACACGCATTCCTCTACTTGCAATGGTTCAATAAATACATGTCAGCCTTGTGGTCTGACGACGACTGAGAAATTGTTCCAATCATAATGCATCATTTCATGTTCCACACCACTAAAATACGTTGCAAACAAAAGTGGTGTTGAAATGAAATTTTACCGCAGTATGGAGCTCAGGCGTACGAATAACGTACACTGTTTTGTTAATTGACATACATGTATTTTAATGATCTAAATAGTATATGATATTCATACGTTTTGGCCAGCGGCGTAGCTAGGTGGGCAAGGGTGGAAAATTGCCCCGGGCGCCACCTCTAGGGGGCGCCAAATCGTCACTACATAAAAAATAATTTGACCAACATTTCTGATATTAGCCAATTTGGCCTAAATTTTGTGCGCGCTCCGCCCTTACAATTTCAGTATTTTTTAGCTTAAATAAGCAAATATTATTGCCAAAAAACGCAAAATTGTTTTGCGCGCTGGAATTTTTTTAGACAAATTATAGCATAAATTACCCATTTTCGCCCCAAAAAGAGGAGTTTTTCAAAGCTGTTGGCATTTTTGGGGGGTGTACCAGGGGGGCGCCAGTTTTTTGCCCCCCCCCCCCCCCCCGGGTGGCGCCAGTTTCACTTCTTGCCCCGGGCGCCAGACACCCTAGCTACGCCGCTGGTTTTGGCTCCATACGGTGATGTGTGGCTAAGCAATTAATAAGAGCGCTCTATCATATTCTCAAATCTATAAAATGAAAAAAACAATCACATTCATATTACTTTACAAGTAGGTTGTTTTATGTTAAATTCTACCAATATCTTATATAAATACACTAAATATGTATATATCTAATATTTTGCTCGTGTTCAAGTATACAACAAGCTTTAAGAAATACCGCCACCTCACGATTGAGTCAGGTATTTATTGGTTGTCGATTAGCAGGTCATTGGCCAAATGAAGTAGCTGAGGATTTAGTGGTGGTTTGGTGGTGTAAACCGACATTATGAGTAATAAAACACATGATATTGAAGCAGTCCTCAGCATACCAAGGAAACAATGTAGTTTATAGTGCTAATAAAACACGACACCAGGTATTTCAATTGTGGTGGAATGACATTTAAAGGCAGCACAAACTCACCTTTAATCACAGAGTGAGTTTAATTGAAGCCAAATGTATCGAATGTCAAAATACAGTTACCGAAAATATATGATCTTAGGCTCTACATAGGTAGTGTACAAAATGGGAATCCCCCCAAAAAAGAGTCTTAATCATTTTAAAGCATGGTTTGAAAATGAGACTCGCTTGATGCATCTCTTTTTGATTAACTTTGGTAAACACTGCTACGGAGAAAACTATTTAATTAATTATTATTTTTACTTCTAACTTTGTTCTAGGTAATTTAGTTTATTAAAATAATGACCAAATCTGTAAAATTGCTCAGATAAAAAAATGGCAAATACTTAAAGTAAAGCTCAAATTAGATACATCTAAAGGATCTTTTAGCATAACTACGTATTATACAATTACTATTGGATGCAGTTACGTTAGCAAACGTCATCTTCAAACCATTCATTTTTGTTCTTAATCAAGCAAAATGATACTTACGGTGTGCGGACGAAATGTAGTACTTTGACATTGGGTGAGAAGATATACGCTAATGATAAAAATGGGTAACATATAAGTAAAAGGAAAGACGCCCCCATTTGTTTTGTCATGCCCCAGTCCCTCATGTACGACATCTGCCCATAGAACCTCTTTATCAGAAGCTGTTGACAGTGTGGATGAGCGACAAACTGAAAGAAATAAAGAGAAAACACACATGTTAATATGGTAAGGTCGTTTTATGTCTCATATGTATTGCAATACAGGCTATGTATCTCCTGTTTTGGAGAATAGAGACTTAATCATATTCTGACGAAAGAACAAGACAAATATATTATAGTTAGTTAATATCACTGCATAGAGAAATGTACATGTGTTAGGTACCAATGATAATATAAAGGTATAACATGTGGCTTTATCAAATAGATGGACCTTGAATGGTTTTTAAAATAATTAATTAAATAAATAAATAAATAAATACATCCAGCATATATCATCAAGAAATCAAAGATTAACCATTAAGAAAGATAGGTGTGAGAATTATGACTTGATACAGTAGCAAGGTATTGATTACTTATTTAATTCCGCTGCATCTTTTAGCTTTTATCTTTAATTGATTTGGTCAAAATGGCAGCTCGTTTGCTTTATGTCTACTAACTTGTATGATATTGTATGCAAGTTATACCAACACAGAAACAATGCCTACCTTTAAAACTTAATCAGACAACATAGGATTCCACATATGGATTTCCATGAAGGTCAGACAGACACATAACATAAAAATCCATATGAGATCCTGAGTTAATATTGAGGCCATTATGGGAACATATATGGTTACTGGTGAAGTCATGTAAAATGGATTTATTCGGCAGATTCGGTTTGATTACAACTTAATGATGAATAAGATTGTGATATGTGTAGCCTAAATCCAAATCTAATTAATTAACAAATATGCATCTGTAGTAGCAATTTTGATGCCGAAAGTCTCCCTCTACATTTTGACTGTCAAGTTTGTTTTATAATTAGAACCAATACAAAATGGTTGGGCTTTTTTAAATTTAAATTTTGAAAATTTGGGGTTATTCAAATAATACTCATGATATTAGCGATTACTCAGTTGAATGCTTATAAGCTAGGTAATTATTAGTTTGTTTTAATTTCTTTGGGAAAAAAGAAAAGAACTATAGCAACATTAATAAACATTAAAGAAACAGTCGATTTAACCTGAAATAAAAATCGAACCTGTAGCTGAACAAGTCATCTTGGTCTTATTCCTATCAACAGTAAGTAATGGCAATAGCATTCTGCTCGATCAGCATTGCATTTAATAAGTGCACATCGTTTTAATCAATTACCTGAGTTATTCAAGATCATATTTGTCGACTTTTGAGTATGAATTCCATTTTCATATAGATACATTTGAAAAAAACCAAAGTGTGTTAATTGTGCAACAGATAAGTGCACAGAATTTGAACCTAATTCATTATAGTAATATCAATATCAATAATGACACAACCTTAATAAAGCGCCTTTTTGACAGCCCTAGGTAAGAATGTCTAAGCGCCGCGCTGGACAACAAATCTTTTAACTCTGCCTTAACCACTCAGTAAACTATTTACACATGTTTAAACATCTACTCTAAGTCATCAACTGTGAAACATAAAACAACTTCGATCAATATCATTGACAACATTACTTTTAGTCTTTTCCTTATAAAATTTCTACACTTGGTTAAGAAAATGTGAACACTGTGAATGTTCAATAGCTTATTTTTAGTTTCTCAAAACTTAGAGAAACATATTGTGTTTTTCTGAATTGAAATCAAATTGGCACTTTGAATTTCATATAAACCACATATACAAACCTCCATACGCATGCTTTGCAAAGCAAAGAGTAAGGGCAACTTTATCAAAACAGAAGCTTATTACTTCTTAGATAAGGGAGACTGTTACAAACTTCAATGTTCCTCTCAAAACGAGAACATAGTCTATATGATGACAAAAACAGCAGATTGCGTAACTCTACCACCTTTTAAATAAAAACAAAGTTTAACGATAGCAAGAATATTTTTCTGATAAAACAAGTGCATCCTGTTTCTTAAACTCGCCATGGTAACCATTTATAAAGATCTCAAGAAAACGATTGATGGGTACTTTTAAACCGCTCAAGCTTTAAAATACTAAAAGAAGCTGAATTCAACTTCGACTTTTAAAATCTTGATCTATATATATCGTGGGTCTAACTACCATGATTACAGCCAATGTGCGTAGGTAGCCATGTGTTTCAAATTTTCAACAACTTGTTTTAAGAGTATTGAATGCTCACAATGTATTTGTTCAAAATTTTCTTTTCTTTTGTAATATCTAATTAAAGGGTGTAGAATAGCATTTATCTGACACATATTGAAATATGTTGAATTAAGGTATTTTCACAAGTCCAACTCATTCAGGCTCAAAATTGGTATCATAATATGATGTATCTAAAATGATATGGTATCATCTGCAGGATAGAATTGCCAAATTTGGACAAACTTATCTGATAATTTTCTTCAAAACAATTCAATGAATGGTTTACAAAACAAATATGCAAAAAGTTGAAAATAGAGGGTTCTACGTTTGCAATAAATTGATCATAATAAAATAAGGCAATTTCCCGTTTGATAAGAAATTAGTTAGGTATAGTTTTTAACAGTCTATAAAGGCAGGCTTAAGCTTTAGTAACTAATATGTTCCATGTGCTGCACACAATAATGTTTATGTGGTCAGGTTGCAGCTGCCACCTAATGTTATAAAATGTCAAATTAAGTAGACATCACCATGTTTAAGCTCCTCATCTCACGATCATGATGATAACTTGGATTTAACGCAACTTGTTGTTAATTGACTGGAAATACAAGTAAAACGAAGAATATCGGTGTTCATTTGAGGACTTTCAAGAACATATTCAATGGGTGGTATATCGTAAATGTCACAAATTTGAAGCAGAAAACGTGTTTTCTAGTAGATTCACTTAAGGGTATGATAATTTAATGAGCCCAATAGAATTAAATCGGTGCCAATTTTACCTTATCCAAATGTTTTCTTTTGTGTGCTTTCGGAGTGCTATTTAGCAGAATTAGAAAAAAAAATAATATGGCAGGGTTTGTTGTATCATTTTGTTACTTTTGGTATTACTGAATATTTTTGGTCAAAATTCACTTTGTGCCCTTTTTAGCAATGATTCAAATTCAGTCAGAAAACAAGCAAGCAAACAAAACTGCGTTCCTCAAACAAGTATATATATGTGTGTACCGCCGCGGCAAAAGGGTCCAGTTGTCGACCCCTACATGTTGCTCATTGTAGCATATCTGATGTATACAAATACCATACATTAGATATGCTACAAGGAGCAACATGTACGAGCCGACAACTGGACCCTTTTGCCGCGGCGATACACATATAGATGCTAAAAAGTAAACGGGTTCAATTTTATAAACAAGTATTTCTAGATGCTGAAAAGTAAAAAGGGTTCGATTTTTAAGCAAGTATTTCTAGATGCTGAAAGTAAAAGGGCTCAATTGTTAACAAGTATTTCTGGATGCTGAAAAGTAAAAGGGCTCAATAGAACACATCAGATTCCTGAAAATAGTTTAAATTTTATTGCCTGTTCTTAGGATATGAAAATATCTAGACATTCCCATCATGCCTCTTTTCCAATATTTTGTTAAAATTAAACAGTCAAGATGAACAATATTGAACATGTGAAGGAGCTAATAAAAAGGCGTTCCAACATATCGTGAACATGACTCCAACACTACACGCCTTAGGATGTGAGCCCTATATAGAAACACCACCTTAATTACCTGAATAATGTAGCAAAAAGCATAAAGTAGTTGTTATTCAGGGGGACGAGAAATTGATGAGGTGTGTTCAATAAGCTTGTGACCTGAGGTAGGAGATAATCTGTAGGCCCCCTACAGTTTCAATAATATGCTATACAGTTCAAATTGATCGATGAATAACTTTAAAGTTTCAAGTAGTAAATATGTACTTTCGATTTTATTTTACAGAAACTTAAAACTTAACAGTAATGGAATTCTTAAGTTTAGAATTACGTATCAAAAACCAGCCAAAATCATACATTATGATACCAAGAACCCTAATATCAATATCAGATCATATTTGGACTTTAATGTGTGTTCTAAGTACCAAATCAAAACACCCTGTGCCGATACTTCCTAGGTGTAGTAATAAAAAGTCGTGTTTGAATTTGCTTCAAAGAACTCAAGCACATTAATTAAACAGCCTGAATACATAAGAACATAATTGAAGGAGTAATAAAGAAGGCGTTCCAACAGATCTTGAACATGACTCCCACACTACATCCCTTAGGATGTGAGCCCTATATACAAACACTGTCTTAATCACCGAGATATTGAGGCAGACCCCTTAGGATGTGAGCCCTATATACAGACACCGTCTTAATCACCAAGATATTGAGACAGACAGGATAAGTAGACATTACTCAAGGGAATGAGCATTTTATGAGCCTTATGGAATTATGTCGTTGTAAAGTTTAACTACTTATGTTTGGTACTGCGTGCTTTGCATTTTAACAAGGTGCTATAAGCCAAAATAAGGAAAATGTAAGGCATTTATTTGAATCATGTTATCTTTCTAACTGATACGTAAACATGATAATATGTATATGAAAGTATGAAGTTATATACTGAGAGAATTGTCAAGGGAATTTAAAATGCATTGTATACTAATCTAGAATAGAATTACATTACCGCTTAAGTAACTTTATAAAGAAGAAAAATACAACTAATACATGTAGTTATTTGCTCTGTACTAAAATTCACACATAGGCAAGGTTTACGTGAAACTGTAATCACAAGCAAAAGACAGTGTAAAAAAAACCAGAACAATCATTCAATACAAAATGTTATTCTGCTAAATTTGGCAAAGGATCTGTGCAGGACATTGTACTTGTAAAGTCATCGTAAATTGCGAACTAATGTCAATATGTAAATTCACCAGTCACCTAAAACACCTGGTGTTTTTATCTTTGAAACCATGTATAGCAAAACTAGATGGCTGGCAACTAGATAATGTCATCAACCTATGTTCGAAAAACGTAAATCAAAAGTCCCATTAAAAAGGTAAGACTCTAAATGTTAATCGGTTTTTGAACAACATCCTGTAAATGGCGACAGTTTGTGATATCTAAAAATATATTGCAAGGAGAAAAGTAGATATTGCTACCCCGATACAATTTTCTCAATCAACTATCATGCAATTAAGTCAGAACTACAAGTAAATCACTCTTTTTTGTGAAAGAAAGTTTAGTACACGGGCAGATAAAAATACACGAGAAAATATGTGAAAACATTTACAACGTGGTTCATCAATAGTCAGTTAGTCTTATTCACTACCAATCGTGCACATATTGATTTTCCCTAACTCAAGGCAGATATCCCTAATTTGAATTTGTCGACCATTGCAGATACCTGTAAGCCGTAGCAGTTTTAGTATGCATCCCCTTACAATAACTACAATAATAAGGGAAAACAAATGTTCAAAAAGACATATACTTGGAGGAAACATTGGTTATCAGATCCCAATGGCGGCCCACGGCGGGAATTCAAAATCAATGGAAGTGGAAAAGAGGGCTATACTAGATATAGAGTTATTATTTCAAATACCGAGGTGATTTGACTTAAATGAATGAAAACATTATAATTTCTCCGGTGGTGTAGTCTGGCCACGCAACCTGAAATCGAAATATGTAAGAAAATCAATCAATACGCGATGAATGTATAACACATGCATGACAGAAAATAGTAATAATCAGAACATCGTTCCTTTAAGGTTTTCATTAACCGTCGTGAATCCCATGGGCTCATATCTGCACACAAGCTTACATAAATATTGGCATCGTTATTTAAAGTCAAATGAGCTGGTATTCCCCAAGGACACATTAAACTGTGTCTCTTATAACTTGGCGTGCACGGTTAGAATCTTTATTCCAATATCACACAAGAGACGTCAGACATAGAAGATTGGTTTGACAAAATGTAATATCTGGATTAAATATTTAGTCATTACTTTAAGACGAGACATCTATGAAAGAAATGCGTATTTCGTGGAAAACAATCATTATTTACAGACGAAAAGTGCAAGCAAAAGATAGACATCATTAAAAAGCAATATTTTCAATAATTGATATGTGATAATCATGCTTATTCAACATACAGGTCTTTTTTTCCCCTTTTGTAAAAAAATAAATTGCTGTTATGAACAAAATATATCTACATACAGTGTGTATCAAAATGGTTAGTACTTAACTTTATGATTTTTTGCACAAAATCTAGAAATGTTAGCATTATTTTATTAACTTGTATAAAAAAAAATCAACAGCTTTCACATAAAAAATAATTTTGAAAATTGATGGAAGCAATCGGATTTTACTCCATTTTTAAGAAATTATGTCTTTTTACAAATTTGCCACGGGCAATAGATTGCTTTTGCCAAGGCGCGATGTCCAAATTATAAGTGTTAATCGTGTGATCAGTCGTGTGGAACAGCCAGACATTTGAGGTAAAATCATTTCTCAAACAGCTTCAAAGCCATAAATAATCAGGAAACGGACAGCATTAATGTTGTGTATTGTATATTTGCTAGGCAATTTTCAAAATAAATCGAGTTCTGTCTAAGTGCGTGAAATATTGCAAATCAGAAAGTTGTCCTTTAATGACACATTAATAGAAAATCTGAAGCACGCAATATGCATCACACAGGAGGATTGCAAATAAATATCAATGAATATTTTTTATACATTAAGCATTTCTGCAAATCTATTACTGTCATTAACTGATTTTGTGAAAG
The DNA here is from genome assembly GCA_000969725.1 of Ophiothrix spiculata. NCBI lineage: Eukaryota > Metazoa > Echinodermata > Ophiuroidea > Amphilepidida > Ophiotrichidae > Ophiothrix > Ophiothrix spiculata. The sequence goes on from JXSR01S006358.1 coordinate 178,148, forward strand.
AGACATCTTAGTTATAATAAGTCAGGTATTATATCCATTTAAACGACAAACATTTTCTGTTTATTAATGGCAAGTATTTATGGTGTAATCATTAAGTTGTTTCGGCATGACATGAGAAGTCAAACATGACTTTCAACATAAGCTTTTGGTAATTTGTAAATACAATTATATCTGATGGTAGAAAATATAAAATAAAATCTCATGCAGACAGAGTTATATATTTCTGTCTTCATTGAAATGGAAAGACAACAAATAAAATCCGTGGCGAGTTTTCAAAACTGATGCCTTTACAAAATCATCCCGTACTTGGAAACGAAATGACCAAATGCTCTCATTCCTTTTGTAAATGAAAGACAAAGAAACGTACTATCAATTAACATAATTCTGAACTTCAAAAATGAACGGGAAGTATTTTAAAAGATTTACTTATTCTGAGTAGTAATCATTTTGATACACCGTGTATATTATCACATTATTTTAGAATTACTTTATTAACAGATAGAAAATAATATTTAAAGATACAATAAAAAACAACCAACCATTCAATGTTGGTCTATATTCCGACGGGTATGAAATCAACATATTTAAACTTAAATGAATCGAGTCATATTTCTATTTCATAAAGTGTTACGTGCCGACACATACTTTATTCTTGGCACAATGAAACGAAGAAAACAATTAGTTGCGCCACCCTGTCTTTCATGCGAACTTACATAAATTGTGTTATCATCTCTGATTCCCTTAGGACCTACGGTTTTGTGTGCAAGCTGGGGATTGTTGTATTTGAAGGAACAGGAACAATGACTAAGGCTAGAATAGGGTAGACGACATATGAAACTGGTTGGCGTTAAATCACCCATTTTATTCATAAAAGTTAAAGGTAACTCGTATATGAATATATATAAGACAGTATAGATAAATGCAACTCTGTTTTCCCTTTGTACGGAAAAATAGAATGAATGGAGAAAATGTGAAACAAAAGTTATCCGGTGATAATTTAGCGTCAATAGAAATCCCTATAAAATATACAGATTAATTTAAACAATATTCAAGGGAGTTAACTGATACCTCACAAACAACAAACTATTTTAGATACTTGAATACATTAACCTATATATCCAAGGTGCACAGTGCCAACGAGCTTCAATACGACACCATTTTATTTGGTACACATGTGTAGTAAACCCATACCAATTATTACAAAGAGCAACGTGTAAGATTGCGACGACATCAGGGAAACAAATATTGCACCCTATTAAAGCTGGTGTCTTCGCCCCATAATGCTTGGAAAAGTTCGACTCATCAACTTGATCAAATATGTGACGAGATTGCATTTTTCTTAATCGGTATTTTTCCTGGGCAATGAATTATGGGATTGATGTGTCGATGAAATGTTTTATTGGTGGATATCTTCATATAATCCATCTTTTTGGTTAATTAATCTAAAATGTTGTGTCATTGGCTCTCCATATTTCACACTGGCAAAATATCAGTTAAATAATTTATAACTTATATTAAATCACATATCGGCAAATTTATATACGGCAATTTAAATGACTTGATTTAAAATACGAGCGCCTCCAAAGTTCTTCCAGTACAGAAAATACAACGACCTTATATTACATGAACACCCTGTGCCTTTTGCGGACCAACCTGGATATCAAAAGATTATGTAATTATCGTCAAATTTGCAACACATTACTCTAAGATTATGCTTGAAAAGTCCATCTAAGCAACAAAGAACCATTTTTCTCCGAAAGATCTTGTTGCAATTGATAAATTAAAGTGACAAAAAAAAATTGTAATAGATTTGTGAAAAATATTTTTCCGGAGTTGGCGAAGCTCTTGCTTTTAATCACCCGCTGATTGTTGGTACTTGTTGCCAGACTGCACTAGTTCAAATGCGTAGTGTAGCTTTTAACCTTTTAATTAATTGCTAAAATTGATTAGTATTAAACACGTGTTTAACATTTTCAAAGACATTCAGCATGTTCTATTATCAGTTCATGTAAGTTTCAACACGAGTTTATAAAACCCTCTTCGTTAATTCAACGCTATTATGACATATTTCATTTAGAAATACGTCACTATATATTAGTTTCGCCACGATATGATAGAGATTTAATTAGAACGGGAAACCGAAGCACTTTATAGACACACTTATATAACGCTACTATATGTAATTTCATTAAAATCCTGTAATAATGACGTAACCTAAAGATTGCAATGAAAGGTTTCAAACAATTACCAAATTGTAATGCTTATTTTAACTATTAAATATGTGTTGCTTGTATATACTATATAAACAATATCAACGGATGATATTTTTGCTAGATATGTTTGCACAAAAATATTCTTCTGATTTCCTTAGCAAAACAATCTTGCTTACTTTGATTGAAAATCGAAAAAGTTTAGGAACGAAATGCATATATATCAAAAAGAGGACTCTTATAGTTATAATTTGAAAACTATACAAGGGGTTCGGATTTGCTTTGGCGTAAACTCCGAAGTAACCCCTTTTTCCTCATAGGTTTACACGTGATTTTGAAAAACAACCTCCAATATTTCTGATACCCAGGTATGTTATAAAATAACAATTGTGTTACACAAAATATGTCCGAGAGCAATGCTGGATTCCACTCAAAGAAAAGTTATTCAAGTTTATTTAATGATTCATTTTGTTTCGTATTCATAATAATAATAATAACCCACTTTTATAAAGCGCACTACACTTAGATTAACAGTGCGCTGTACATAGAGAGGACAAGAATAAATAACATAATACTAAATACAAAGCATAATACACTACAAGATGAAAATAGCTAGTTCAAGTAACAAAAAGGTGAGATTTTAGTTCCTTCTTGAAAAGGTTGACAGACGTTGTGTTCCGGGGTGTGTAGGAAGTTTCTTCCAAAGTTCAGGTGCGGCATAAGTGAATGAGCGTTGGCCGTATGTGACCGTGTTGGCAGTTTGCCGACGGAGTTGGCATGCACCACCAGTAGATCTTAATCTGCGCACTGGGTCCTTTATGTCAAAAACACAATTATTCAAAAAACATAGGCGATTCCGCGGAAGGATAACAAAATTAACTTGGTAGTAATATGGCCATTTTGACCCCCACCTCGTACTGAACGAGTTGTGTTCCAAGTGATATGTGTTCCAGTGATAGCTGACGTCAGGGAATATGGAATCTTTAATTAAACTTAAAACCCAGGAGGCTGGCAGAAAATATGTTACTGATGAGAGATCTGACATATAACTGTAAAACTTACAATATTGTTTTCGTTTACATTTATTATTATTACGTATCTAACATGCTACTATATAAAAATGATCTAACTTATTATACACGATTATTAAAACTTTAAATTACTTTATTCACATAGTATGTTAAGATACAATTACGAAAATATCAATATTGCTCTATACTTCCTTAAAGAGTGAAACCAATATCTCAAAATTAAATTAATCGTGTCATAAAATGTATATTTCATAGAGTGTTACGTGCCGTTGCATACTTTATTCTTAGTAAGAGGATATGAAGCCTACAATTCGTTGCGCCTCCCTGTCTTCTCACACGAACTTACATAAATTGTGTTATCATCTCTGATTCCCTTAGGACCTTTTTGGACGGTTTTGTGTGCAAGCTGGGAATTATTGTATTTGAAGGAACAGGAACAATGACTAAGGCTAGAATAGGGTAGACGGCATATGTAACTGGTTGGCGTTAAATAAGCTATTTTATTTATAAAAGTTAAAGGTAACTTATATATAATTATATAGTACACAGCTAACTTGCCATTAAACATATGCACCTCTTTTTCTCTTTTCAGGAATAAAACAGATATGAATGTGGAAAGTGGAAAACAAAGGTTATTATTAATATAAAAAGAGCTTCTTAATCTTCTTCATTCAAACAATGTTCAAGGGAGTATACATATTAATATCTCACAAACAACTACATGAACCTATGTATGATCCAGTGGCTTAACTATAGCAAGTTTTGCCAATATTGAACAAAAAATATTGCGCAAATTTTCAGTGAACTTTGGATTTTTTGGAATTAACGCAACATGTTGGTAAATTGCTACATGGACAAGTTTTTGAGTGTACCCTTTTGTGTTTGAGCAAGAACCCCCCCCCCCCCTCCCCTGCAAAACTGTTTTGCCCTTGCTCTCCCCATCAAATTAAAATGTCTAGTTACGCAACTCTATGTACTACTATGTATCATAGGTGCACAATAGAAGCGAGCGTCAATACGACGCTATTGTATTTTGGTAGACATGGATAGAAAACCCATTCCGGTTATTGTAAAGATAAAGGTGCTACATGATGATGACATCGGGAAATAAAGTATTGGACCCGACTTAAGTTTGTGTCTTTACCCCATAATAAGAGTTGGACGAATCAACATGTTCAAAGAAGTGACGAAATATTTCTCAAACAATATTTTGCTTGGCAATGGATTGTGGGATCGATGTGTCGGTAATTTGTATCATCACTGAATCTCTTCAGACAATTCTAAATTTGAGGTTAATAAATCTGAAATTTATTAATCGTGTAAATTCCTCCTGTTAATGTACCTTATTGGCAAATATTGGACTTAAATAATGTATAACTTTTATCAAATTATACATAGCCATATGTAATATCTATAAGGCACCATCTAACATACGTATTGTTCACTATTTCAACCCCATTATGAGATTTAGAAATACTTCAATATGTATTAGAGATTAATTAATTGCAACGTAAATCAACGAACTCTGCTACTTGTATTTGCGAATTGTAACTAATCTATGCAATTTTATTAAAATTAAGTAAGTTACTGCCTTAAAAAGGTTAGCCCAGCAGTTTTTTTTTTAAATTTTTAATATACATAAAACATCCTTCTTTATCAACAACTAGTTAAACCTTAAGAAATCATCGAAAGGATACAAACAATTCAAAATTAGCTCTAAAATGTTGAGATTTAGTTAAACATTTGTATCAAAACTTAAAATACCAAATTTATAATGCTAATATATGAACTATTAAAATTGTTACTAAACAATTTCAATGGCTGATATTTTTGCTGAATATGTTTGCACAAAACTTCATAAATATTCTTCTGATTTCCCTACCAAAACTATCTTGCCTTCTTTTTCGCTTTAAAATACATGTCTTTAATTTTAATATTATTTTAATAAAAAGACAAGTTATCAAGTATTTAAATTTGAAGTGCACTTTATAAACAGCAAAGGACCGAGCACCCCTGCTACTTTGTTAAAAAGCAATAACATCTCGTTAATGTTCGGGTTTGTTGACTTTGTTTGAAGACGAAATTTCAGTATAGGTTGAAAATCAAACGTACACGTATCAAAATTATAGAGGACGCTTTAAGCTCGAGCTACTATATGCGATGTGTTCCCGGTGTTATGTGTTCCAGTGATAGCTGACGTCAAGGAATAGGGAATCCGTAATTAAACTCAAAACCCAGGAGGCTGGCAGAAAATATGTTGCTGATGAAAGAGTTGACATATATTTGTGAAACTTACATCAATGTTTTTGATTATGTTCAGTTGGGAGGTAAATGGGGTGTTTGATTCTGGGTGCTTTGTTGTTAAAACGTTGCAAATGACAATTTCCAAAGGCATGCAGTAAAACGCCCGTTTAATTTTGTGTTTATTCATGTTAATAAATATTATTCGAATTAATAGTGCAATTTTTTTCTCGATTGTAACGTTGTACTTTTTTCATTCCATGGAATTACTTAATAGCGACGACAAACATGAATATTTGGTCTCAAAAATATCTTAACAGTTCTGTTCGTTCAAGCATTTTCTGGTTTCTATTCTCTCTCTGTTAATTGATGTCAATAAACACATAGATCTATGCAGGTAGCTGTACAAGTGAAGCATTTCTTTCGATGGTTGTTTAGTCTTCCTCTCTAACAAACATTTGACCAGATTTGACCAGATCTCTTATCTCATCCCATCTTATTTTATCTGATTATACGACCACTTAATTTGTTCTCTGAGTTATTACATAATCTCGTTCGAATCTATTTTTCTATTTGTTTGCTTTTGTTTTGCTTGTTTGTTTGTCAATACTTTTGTTATTTAAATTCTATCAAACTATGTCATTTATGTTTTGTGACAGAAAATGTTGATTTCTAAATCTCTAACAAGGTTAAAGCTTACAGTTATATTCAGTCTATACGCTTAGTATATTGATACATTTGGTAAACTAGATATCCTATTATAATGTCAGTGTGATATGTCCTATTGGTCAATCAAACTACAGAAAACATTTAACAACGGGGTTATTATCAAAATTCTAAAGTCATTACGTTTCCATTTGAAATGAGAAAAAAGAAGATTATCAAACAATTCTCTTGCAATATAACAAAAAAAAATGGATTTCTTGACAAATAGTTTCTTTAGCTTTCGCTAACTGTTAGGATTATGTTACAAAGTATTTTTAAATCTATATTATTTTGATGCTTACTTTACCTTTCACATAGATCATGTGTCCCTAAATCTAGATT
>JXSR01S006358.1:184806-195278 GCA_000969725.1 Ophiothrix spiculata
CCATTGGAAATGAGAAAAAAGCAGATTATCAAACAATTTTCTTGCAATATAACCTCCAAAAAATGGATTTCTTGACAAATAGTTTCTTTAGCTTTTGCTTACTGTTAGGATTATGTTACAAAGTATTTTTAAATCTATATTATTTTGATGCTTACTTTACCTTTCACATAGATCATGTGTCCCTAAATCTAGATTAATTTAAATAGGTAAAAACATGTTTGATAAAACTTATCAAGTTATATTAGTTACGGTGCGTTACACAAAATTTCAATTTCTTAGTGAGCATTGACAAGGAGCTACAAGGTAGGGGACAGGTAGGGGATATATTCATACCTAAAGTCATAGTTCATTCGTTGTACCGTATGTTGGTATCTGTCTAAATGTTGAATCAAATCAAAGTATTTAGAATTATTCTACAAACGGAATAACTGTATAAATTGTGAGCACATTTCCATTTAGATTAACCAAGTTTTAACATGGCAATTATACTTTGCCTCGTTCGTAAAAGGAATGCCGAGAAATCCCATTTAACTTCAATGCCCCACGAGACCTGCATTCATTGTTAGTTGTGCGAAATCGGGCTTGTTAAGGATAATCAAATCATAAAACCATTCGAAAGAGCCAGAGAATTGCCTCTTCTTTGACCTTATATTCGAAAATATTATTGTATGTCACAAATAACGAATTGGTACAGAAAAAGAATTTCAGAATTATCTTTGGAATTAAAACTCACATTGGAAGTGATAATACACGGATCATGTTTTAAAAAACTAGCTATCATTTTGCAATGTCAGTCCTTAATTCATCCATGTCTAGGTGTAATAGTAGTAAGTTAAAATCTGCCGTATGTGTTTACAAAGCAATCAAGAAATAAATCTTGATTAATTTACATATTGAAATTATCAAATTATACAAACTGAATTACCACAAAACTAGTTATCATATTTCCATAAAAATCAGCAAAGCATTAGCATGATACGGGTGTCGGGAAATGTCAAGTTATAATAAAGCCTCATAAGATTCTGGTGAACGTAATCGAGTTTCATTTTTAGGCAAAAAGAGAACCATAATTTCCTTTTAGACTCATCTCATCAAATCATTAGAAATACAAAACTTGAATATAATAAGCAGTATTCGGAAAAAAGAATGCAAAACGTTTAATTTAAGGTATATAGAACCAAATGCAAATTAATTACATCTCGGGAAATGCATAAATATAGCTCTATAGACATTCAAAAGGAATCTCTAAACAGGAAAAAGCACATTACAACCTATAGTAATAAGTTAAATCTTGCCTTATTACGATTATATGCGTCCATAAAACTAGGTTGATGAATCACAGGCATTTGAACATACAAAGCAACCTATTAATTAATATTGAAACTTAAATTGGTGATAGCATACCAATTGGAGCAGAGAAAATGCTGTATTATAGTAAATATGAAGATACCTATAAAAACAAAATCCAAATGTCTCGCAACCTTAGACTTCGTTGTGCATGTTTATCTTGAAAATAATTATCTGAATGTCGTAAAATTAATCATTTCAAATTTACAAAAATAAACAAAATTGCAAAAATAGTTAATTGGTGTAGACAAACTTGTTTTCGACAAGAACCTAAGTGTACAATAATGTACTTGTGTTGGAAAAGACGGTAATATCTTAAATCACTGGAGAACGGGAACTTATTGTTGCTTGGAAGCCAGGAATTTCAGCTTATATTGTGTAACCATCTTGGACATTGTCTTTTCAGTTGGACAATTGATTTATCCTTTTATGAGGACTCTTAGTAAAATCACACCAGAATTTGCTGTAATAAAACCAAAAGCAGCTGATATAGATTCATCAACGATATAAATCACATACAAAAGAAGCAGTGCCTTACGGTTCCTGCACAAAACATATCTATTGTTGGATAAAGAAGAAGATAAAGACAATTCGATATTTAGGTAGATGACCATAATAAAAACTATCAAATCAGCTGTCATCTAAAAGCCTATGGGAACAACTTGGGAAAACCCCATGAAATGTGATGCGGAAATAGATGATAGATAGAGCTTACCTTTTTCTGTGAGTAGCCAATGGCTTGGAAGACTTTGTGCAATTGTGCCCCACTCGGCGTCTCGCTGCCCGATTTCTTCATTTTATTCTCAGAATGAGTCAATATTGTTGTCAACTGTAAAGGAGACGAGATCAAAGCACGTTGTTAATTTAAAACTTTACTTTTAAATTTATATACCTTTATATCTACCGTATAGTGCCAGTATATAGCACGTTTTTCCAGTTTCTGTTTCTCTCCATCGTAACAATGTGGCTGACATCGTGACAAACCATTATCAATTTTCTGATCAATTATCAATGGCAACATCATGTTGCAAATTTGTGTATGGTGATATCTATTGAAATACTAGGATCATTTGAAATTTGTTTTTGAATGTCATCATATCAATGTTTGAATGTTTTTGAACTGTCATTATCAGGTGTGTCTTTTTATTATTGCTCATTAAAATGTGATCACGACCCACTCATGCTATTACCTCATGGCTCTGAGGTAAACCCCAAAAAATAAACTTCGCTTTGCTTTTAGTGTGAGCTTGTTTGCTGTAAACTATGAAGTATTACACATGTTAAAACTGCTTTGCAAACATGAAGGGTCAGAGGAGTTATCAAGCAATGATGTATACATCATTAGCAGACGTAACTGTTTTACACTTAAAATTTTCAGGAAAATAGACCATTGATGGATTCTCCTGTCAATAGCTTTAAATCATAAATCAAAGAACCAACTTTAACAGACTTACTGTATTGTGTTATCTTAATAAGGTTTAAACAAATTGATTTAAAAAAAAAACTCGTTCTTGTAGAAATTTCATTGAAGATTAGTGAATTAGTCCTCAGGTTATCATATTTATTACCAAGATATCTGACTTAACTTAACCCAACTAAAGTGGATCTTTAGAATTGCAAGCTTGTTTAAAATAATTTCCTCTTTCTTTTAGATCGTATAAGCAATTCATAAGTTACGAATACATGAAGATATCCTTGGATTCTCTTTCCTCTAAATTCTATATAATTTGTCATCTGCATTTTACTATAGTATATGGATGTAACTCAAATCAGCTACATTGTACAAGTTATATTAATATACAGTAGCAAAACACGAGATCAACTTTTAAAAACCAGTACATTGAATAATGATTATCATTCACGTTTTGTGTAATACGAAACTGAAAATTTAAAAGTATCAGTTATTTGAAATTTTATTTCTCTGTTTATTTCAACAAGATTCAATTTTGTTTTGCAACACAATAAAAATGGCTATACAAGTATACACTTTATAAGATCGGTACCGTCTATGTGTTGTCTGTGCAACGTTTCTAATACGTACTTGGATAGCAGTAACATATACCGGTGTTTAATCAAGTCAGCGACTCTTACATTACACGGACATTCACCCTGCAGCCAGACGTCATGAAATTAAATATTGATTACATTAATTGATAAATATCGACAGTACAAGGAAGTAACGCGTTAGGTGGAAATAAACACTGAAAAGTAAACCCCAGCTTAATCAAGAACTAACACGTATTGCTTGACCTGCACATGCATGAGCAGACTTTTTTTCTTCTTTTTGGTTGCTTTTTTGTTAGCTTGTTTGCTTGTCTTTTTTATTTATGTTTGTTTAGGTTGTTTGTTCGTTTTTTGTTTTGTTTTGTTTTGGTTTGGGTTTGGGGGTTTTTTTTGCATACAGTGATACCAATGTTTGTCCATGTGTTACCAACAAAATTAGCCCAAAAATACAGGAATCATGAAGGATTCATCTAAACAAATATTAATACGCTGTGATTTGGTCTTAATCAATCCCAATCAATCATCATTAGTCTCTTACACAATACAAAACCACCAGGTCACAATGTTGTAGAATACAAGGGATATGTCATGGATCTCGTAAAGTAGCAGAGCCTGATTGCTTGTTGCATACTTCGAAGTTTATAGAGTATAGAAGTGATAAACATCAACAACTGTGGATGCAATTACGCGTAGAGTTGGCCTAATTCAGTGATGTAACTGATATTACATTAAAGCGTCCGCTCATATATTGCAGCTAAGCTTCGAACCAGTTTTCAGATCACACCATATGCCAGTAATCTATATTGAGCAACAATGAGGTATTCATACTGCTTGAATACAATATTTGCGATGTTCTTCCATGCTGTGAGCGGACAGTCGGAGTTGCGCCAAAAATACTAATGCTCATTTCTTGCGTTGTTTGGGAGGCAGTTTATTTTTGAATATTTAAACGGTCCATGTTAAGATCAATAATAATATTATATATTTATACACTATTGCTTACTCTATTGAACATTTAAAACATTGGGCATATTAACAGATTTTGTTCGTTCGATTTAAAGAAAATATGCAATTTTGGCGGCCATTTTGATTGTGAAATACACAAAATGACGCGGTTTTAAGGTATTTGCATTACATATTCAATTAGGTTTAATAAGTCGTATTTGAAAAAAAGGTGTGGCTTCTGACGCAAATAACAAACATTGCTCAAGCGTGAATTTTTGGCATCATCCAGATTCTTAAAGTACACGCTCTCAACTACCACATCAAGAAAATATATATACCCAACATGACACTCATGCTGGGTAAAACGGTAATAAGTTAAATCTTGCCTTATTACGGTTATATGCGTCCATAAAACTAGGTTGATGAATCACAGGCATTTGAACATACAAAGCAACCTATTAATTAATATTGAAACTTAAATTGGTGATAGCATACCAATTGGAGCAGAGAAAATGCTGTATTATAGAAGATGCCTATAAAAACAAAATCCAAATGTCTCGCAACCTTAGAATTCGTTGTGCATGTTTATGTTGAAAAAAATTATCTGAATATCGTAAAATTAATCATTTCAAATTTACAAAAATAAACAAAATTGCAAAAATAGTAAATTGATGTAGACAAACTTGTTTTCGACAAGAACCTAAGTGTACAATAATGTACTTGTGTTGGAAAAGACGGAAATATCTTAACTCACTGAAGAAGGGGGGGGGGGCTTCTTGTTGTTTGGAAGCCAGGAATTTCAGCATATATTTCAGCTCATGCTGGGGATCTACCTGACTAAAATAGTTTACAATTCAGAGATAGTTAAGCTACACTCTTAGAAGGCCGGGATCCTTTTTCGGGATCATTTTATTTTGATCCTTTTTGATTACAATATCAAAGTTTTGATCCGTATTTCTGGATTACTTTGATACGGAAAGGATGAGCTCACATTTTGATACCGCGGTTGGATCCAACGTGATATTTTGTTTCATATTTGAGTACAACCCATAACCGCTGCATAGCGGGGAATGTATACAATGGTGTAACATGTATAAATACGTTGATTTCAACACACAGTCCCGTGGTCGAGTGGTTAGAGCGCTGGTCTCGTAATTACCAGCAGGTATAAGTGCGGCGTGGGTTCAAACCCTGCTAGGGTAACTTCAGCGTGATGTTTTTATGCAGATCTTTTTATAAGAAATATTTGATCCTTTTTACGGATCAAAAATTGTGATCCTTTTTTTGGGATCATTTTGATCCTTAAAGGATAAGCTCATATTTGATACCTAAAAAGGATCAAAATTGATCCTTTTTGTCTCATATTTTATACTTTCTTTCTAAGAGTGTACTTAATATACTTATCTAGCTGTCATTTAAGACCAAAACCATGTTTGTATCCCTATACGGTTGCGAAGATGTGATAATTTGATTCCCAGTAACAGCATTATCCCATACATTTTGTATATACCTCCTCCCCCACTTCCGCCACGTACCTGCACTTCCTGAATTCGAATTCTATGAAGCACACTGCCTCTCTTATACTGTATAATTTCTTTTTGTCGGGTTGAAAGAGCATTTATTTAGCTTTAAAATGAGACCAACAGCATTGCAATACTTTTTTGTTAGGCCGAGATATTATCAATTCTTGCGAGTCAAGTTCAGAAAAACGTAACATCGCCACCTTTTTTTGGGTGGCGAGTTCACAACGCATGGCTACATGTTTTAAGAGAGTAAGAGAAAGAACTCAACAATTGAGTATATCCTATTAAAATATCCGCTTATACAAAAACCCAGACGCATGAAACTGACAACGCCTTTTTGGCGTCTCTGTAATAGGTATGATTCTTGCGGTACTTTACGCCTACTCGATTCTCAAATTTGTTCATCTAGAAAAAGTAAGTAATGTTTTGTTTAAAGTCAACATAGTCTAAATTATGACAGCAAAACAATTATAACCTAATGGCATTTTGATTTCTATAGATTAATGTCATTTTATGCCATTATGGCAAAATATTAGGAGCCTCACTTTCCTTAAAATGTAAGTAATGATCTCGCTGTTATGATTTTGTTTTTATTAGAATGTATAAGCGCCATAATAATATTCGAATTCGTACAGAACAACAGAAAATGAAAACACCCATGATGATTTACCGTAATGTATGACTAACATGTCCAGGGTGGTTTTAAAAAAATACAATACAATTTCAAGGTTACTTTTCAAACGTAAGTCGTACTCAATCTACCCAAAATTTGCAGTGGCATCATTTGAGATGGCTTTAAACCATTCCTGACATGTTGATAGACTTTGCATTATCAGATCTTAAGGTGTTAGGGGAGGGATTGGGTGGTAAAAAGTTCATTTTTCTTCTTTTCTGCCATAAAGAAAGAAAGAAGACTTCAAGCTGTAGATTGCTTTTTATTTGACTGAAATCCAACATTCCATTTAAAAGTTATGACCTGTGAAACTTTTGCTAATTACGACAATTTTTGTTCAAAAATCGCTTTCCCATAGCAAATACATGTATTTAATTTCTTATGTTTTTCATTGTTTTTACCAAACACTGTTACCAATTTTTGGACGTTGTTCAAAATTATTAAAATCAATGGTGAGCCATCCACATTGAATTGATGTTGTTATCTAAATTATGCTTAATATTCCTCACTAAGACTAATTTTGGACATGTAAATTGCAATTTTTCCTAAAACGCATTTTTCTCGCATTTCATTTTTCACGAATTGGCGATCTTTACAAAAAATGTACTGGAAAAAGTACACCCCTAGAAAGCTGAAACTTTGCAGAAATAAGCTTAATACCAAAAGCTATCTTTTGGTCTACTTTGAATACAAAATAATTTGTACTTTTCTATCCATGGCCAGATTCCTTAAAATTCAGGTGGGGCAGATTACATTTTTATTACATTTTTGTACACTACACCCCCTCTAGAGCTGATACGGTTGCCAAAGTAGACCAATAGATAGATCTTTTCATGAGCTTACATTTGACACCTCAACCAACATTCTACGATGTTCCATTGCAGAGTTTCATATTTTTTTAAAGTTTGTGTGATTTGCGCTAATTAAATATGCAAATTAGGTAATTAATATGCACGAAATTTGAAATTGGTTTTATTTTTCAATATTTCGTGGTATACTTATTACTTACCCAAGGTCTTAAGTTTCAGTCATATATTTAAAAAAAACTTCCAATCCCTCCCCTTCCACCTTAAGATACAGTCCAGGTCGTAAATCTTGCTTCACAATGGTTTGTCAACGGGAACTTTTTTGACTTTTGTCTTCGACCTGCTTATTTTGATTTGTAATGCATTTAGGTACTGTAACTTGCATTTGTTGCACCACACGTTGTGTTACAGGACTTTCCGAAGATAAGGCTGAGGCGCTGTTTAAGTTGATCCTTGTATGTTCTATTTGATTTTGTAGCACCATGTGGTCATAATTCAAAATAGACACATGTATGTAACAGGTATTTAAATAACCAAGTCCAGCTTATGTGTTGAAAAGTAGGCAAAAAACGAATTAAATAGATATAAACAAACGTCCATGTCAGTAGTAGCATGTCATTGGGGCTCCACTATCCAAAGTAATGTTCAAGTACATTATTAAAATAATTTTTGTATATATCACTGCAAACAGATGAACTGGTGTAATACAATCCTGCAGAGCAACATGTGTGGTACCAAATGCACTGTAAATCAATTTGGAGCAGGTTCAGATCAAAACCTAAGAGAAACTTTCATGGACAAAACAATTTTAAGCAAGATTTACAGATTGTTTCATAAGACCCAATAATGCAAATTGCATCAATATTTCAGGGATGGTCCATGTATTATCTCCCAATGATGCCTTGGGAATGATTGAGGTACAATTTTTTGAGCCACCCTGTAGTTAATGCAAACAGTCGATGCCAAAATACAAACACCGTGCCCTATTGATCCAAAATTATACACGTGTACAGATGGTAATTCAACCAGTTTTTAAGATTACTTTGCGATGAGCAGTCTTGGGTCACAGCTTATTGCTACGATAAATTGGCTTGATCACTAGAGATGATTACACATATCGCATTTCAAGCACGTCGCTACCAATTCTTCACCTTTAGTTATCAATTTTTCAGAAAACAGTATCTTATACTTATATTGTAAATTGTACTCCTGTAATATGAATAACGTTTCGGCCATGGTCTAAATGCGTTTTTTGTATTATAATATTTTTGTGTGTGATGTGAGAGTGTTTGGTTTAGGATGGGGTGTGGGTGCATATGTCTGAATAAATTAATAATGTATCTCTCTCACTACGTTTTGTGAAACAAACTGGAAATTAGGTATTGTTAATCAACACATACGTAAGAGTAAATCTGTGTAAGGACATCGACGGAAGAAGGTAGTCGGTAAGTTTTGTTCATATTAGGCCTGTGGCATCCCTATGACTCACTTTTAGTACAAAAAATGCATAGTTTCATCATTGTTTCCTCACCTTTAAAAGCATGTTCTTGAATATGTTAATTTGCTATTCATTATAACCTGGATATTTCAGGCTTGTAGTTTTATAACATGTTTTAAACATAGTCACCTTTATTTATTATAATTGAAGATTAAAATAGCAGTGTTTCTATATTCCGAAAAAAATACGTTCTTTTTTTCAAAAAGTTCATATTTTGGGTCAAAATATGTCATTTTTGATGTTTCTGTTTTTCTTTTGTTGTTGGGTCCATTGTAATCAAATATAAAATCATTGTATTCTGACTGGTTTATACTAGAAACACTTGTACCGTCCATTGAATGTATATGTATACACTGTATACTTTGGGGTACCCCTCCCCCTGTGAACCTAAAATGGACTTTCAAATTATGTAATTAGCTAGCTTAAGATCTCCTCTATCCATGCATACCAAATAAGCACAATTGCACAATGTAGAATTCAATTACTTTATCCGAAAACATGGCCTATTAAAAATTTTGCAATTAAAACTATATCACTCTTCCATTCACATTCTTGCTTGTAATATAATAAATAAGGAAAACAACTGAAATGGTTAATCTAACATGCTTTAAATTGTCTAAGGCATTGTCGGATTGTTCTTATTTTGGTATCAATAGCTAGAAGAGATCTTACACTACAAAATAATTCTGATTAGAGGATAAATTTGAAGTTCACGGGGGAGGGGTGCCCCTTTATTTATATGCGTTGTATATGTAAAATAGATAATATAAGGTTTTGAGGTGTTTCTAGTATAAAGAAATTATAATCCAATGATTTTATTTTTTATTATGAGGGGCCAAATGGTATATTACAATCAAAATAAAACTTAAATTAAAATCTGCAGACCAACCGGAAAATGGAGCATCAAATACTATGTTTTTGACACAAAATATAAATTTGTTTGATAATAAAAACATTTTAATGCCATTAAATATCTTGAATCACTGTTATTTGTTTTTTGCTCCCTGTGCATAATGGTTTGTCTAAAGGTAGTCACTGACTTCATATGAAATGAATTTCCTGACCCCCTTCTTCCAAAGTTTTTGGAATTCGTGTGGTTCTTATATAGATTAACTCTCAATTTATCATTTCCTTTAAGCTCACTCTGGCACTATACGTTTGACGAATGAGAGCTGTTTGGCAATACCAAAACATTATTATAAGAAACTGTTGCAGAATCAGAGACCTGGTAGTCGTTATGCTTCATTCTTCAGGTGGCGTTAATGGTTATGTATTTCATCCATTTTTGTAAGGGTTTGCAATTTCATCCTGAGAATGTTTCTTGTTAATAGTCGAGTATTTTTCTGCTATACAACAAATCGATGTTTGTTTCATTTGTGAAGCATATTATTTAGTGCAAACATTTACCGTACTTTCAAGTCTGATCTGGAAAGGGCAACCCTCGGTCACAGCGTACTCAAATGATAAATACTACACTACATAATTATAAATATCATATTCCAACCTCATCAAAACCAATTCTTGACCTAGATACATACGGTCAAAGAAAATTTCCGAGAAAACTGCCTCGCGGTTGAGTTAAGTTTCATAAATAGTATAATTGGAAAAGCCGAACTATCACTTTGTCACCTTCCGGAAAATAGATCAATGATATTTCAACCACCTCAGATAACTAT
>JXSR01S006359.1:1200-15228 GCA_000969725.1 Ophiothrix spiculata
TGCAGTTGATATCAATTTTGATTTTTTCATTTCATCTGTTGCAGCATTTTCTAAGCTTTAAAATGACACCTTGCTTGTTAAAATTGATCAAGGAGATCAAATTTTACAACAGAAAATCTCCTGGAAATTCTTATTATTTTCTTTATTTTTTGCTGCCTATTTTCACCTGTTTCTTGAAAAGTGTTCTGTCGAAAAGTCCCCCTTTCGGGATGAGTCATCACATATGTAGTACAATTGTCATTATCATTCATTTAATTAGAATGAATTTCAAGTGCTACCGAAATACATTCGTCATTTTACATATACTACACAATATCTGGAATATTTGAAAAATCAAATTGTAGATTCAGGTTTTTTTACATTTTATAAGTGCATCAGAATGAAATGCAAATAGATCAAGTTAATCACTACGAATTGTAAAAGCGAAGATGCATCACTTTTTAACAATTGATAAGTATATGAGGGCATTAGTATCAGCATTAAATCGTCATGTGAGTGCAAGAAAGTCGTATCTGCAATAGCTGCCATTTGTCATAATTTTGGATTGCACACTTTATAATCTCCAGTCTTGGGTCAGTGGTTCTTGATATGGTTCTTCCGGTGTCACCTGAAGAACCATTTCAAGAACCACTGACATAAGACAGTGGAATTTCGAGGGATGTTTCACATTCTTGTGACAAGTGGTAAAATATATATAACTCAGGGCAGCCATTGCAGATACGACTTTCTTGCACTTGCATAACGAAATATCCTTATCCAAATTAGTTCAGCTCAATTACCATTAGCATATAAATCAAATGTTGTTACTTGACAGTAAGGGGCCATGTTTTATTCCAAAATGATTATGAAATGAATAAATTCAGTTCACTACTATTTTAAGTGCTACTTTAACAATTTGTATGGATTGACAACTATGGAAAAAAATCTGTTTGCAATCACTTCTTGTAGAAGCTTGAATCATTAGTAAATGTGTAATAGCTTAGCAGCAACCGAAGACAGAAAGAAAGAAAATTCTATAGGTTGACAGCCAAGGGAAACTCCTGAATTTTAGCCTCCACACAGAAACCTATTTCAATTTGAGTCCAATATTTTTCTTTTATCAGTTTTAAATGAAGGACAAAAAACGTGTGACCAGATTAAGCAAGTATGGACTGAAAACCAAATGTACATTGACCGTCAAGACTGGGAATCGATTCCCGCACTTGTGGGTGCAAAGCGAAGAAATTACCGCACTAGCCTGTATCCAAAATGTGCAAGTATGGACTGAAAACCAAATGGACATTGAGCGTCAAGACTGGGAATTGAACCAAGCACTTGTGGGTGCAAAGCGAAAAAAGCACCGCGGTGCAGGCTGCATCCCAAATGTGGACGATTAAACTACTGGAATGTCCCATCCCATCACTGGATTTATGAATCATAATCATTTTGGAATGATAACTTATTCTTAAGGACTAATGTTTTCTCCATAATAATCCCAACCTTCCCCGGCCATGTCTTACCTCTTTTGATGCATAGTGATCCTTTGCCAGCATGCCTTTACCGAGTTCAAACAGCTCCGTGAAGCTGTCATCCCTCGTGTCAATTTCAGCCTTGATATTCTGATGTTGGTTCATCAGCAGTTCCACTCCAGATACATCCCTGGAATAAAGGAAACACATAGATATAGAAAAACATTCTGATTTCAGAAACTGTTACTTCAGAAGCTCAAATTGATCAGAGAATTTAGCTCTTAGGGGTCACTTTAGTTCCCAAAATAGCACTAGGTCTAATATCTTGCAAATCTTGTGGGACTTAATGCATGTAGGAATTATAACAAAATTCACAATTACGTGAGTTGGGGACCTGCGTACGCAGCCTAGCGCTAAGCTTGTTTAGTTCTCTAGATGGCCTTTTGTATTAAAGTCCCCAAAATTAGAGAGGCCTGCACACTACTATTACTAAAAAAAAAAGTTGAGTGCGCTAAGGAGGTTTACATTGTTATCGGTTCAATTGGTCTCCTCCTGCAATTTGAAACATTATTTTCTGTTTTAAAATCCCAAGTAAAACCTTGTATCCATGGTTGGTAGAGTCAATTCCTCTGGATTTTGGCTCAATTTCTGGGGTTTATGTTTGTAAATACCAAACAAAACCTGTTATTTGGAGTTCTCAGCAATATTCTGTTGTTTACGCTCAGCCATCATCCGAAATGTGTTTATAACTTAGTAATACATCACAGACAAAGATTGCAATGACAAGGCAACATTTTTATTTGCCTAATAAGTATACACAAGCAAAATAGCAGCTATATCCTACAAGGCTAAAACAATGGCCTACCTTGGTCTGTCTTGCGTTGTCACTTGCAAGATAATATCGTCCATCCACATCTGGATAAGGCGCACCATATTGAGGAATCTGTACAAATCGCCAGTGTCTGTAAGCTTCTGTGCTCTGTTGCCAATACCGTTTGTGAGCCTATCCCAGGCATCAATGACTTCTTGTTCCCTGGCATCAATCTCCTTGGCCTTGTCGCCAGCGTAGGCGGCGCGCAGCTGTGCTGCTTCTTCCCGGACTTGGTCGACCTAATAAGATGGGGAAAGTGAGATGAGACAAAATAATTTGTCAGTTCAAATGTTCTGTCCGTGCATAACAATGCATTTTGTAATCCGTAGTAAAATATTTTGTTAACCCATTATTTATTCTATTCACTGGAGTCAATAAGTATAGATAATCCCCACTTGAGAAATTGCAATCCTTGACAGTCCTTTTGTGTTTGCACGATATAAAGCACAACTAAAAATCTCTAGGCGTTATGCTTTTCGTCGAAGACAATAGCCTATCCTATACTTTGATTGACAGGCCTCTTTTGTGAGGTAAAATTAATTTGATACTTCTATTGTCATTTACGATTTAGTTAACAAAATCCTTTGTCCTTTAATGAGATAACGGACAGAACATTTGAACTAGCTAAATGTATACCTTCTACAGTAACTAAATCAAATCAGACGGTGCCGACCACATTTTCCTGCCATCTTTTATTGTATTGTGACAACACGTTATGCGGAATTCACACGAAACTATCATTACTTCATATTATTCTGTATTTTTTGAACATAAGATCGTTGGAATTAAATATCAAACTCTGTAGTAAGTACGTCAAAAAAAATATATATTTCTGTTAAATTATTATGCCACATGATTTCCCTGCATCTCTCGTAACACTATTTATCTCGTAACACTGTTGTATTACCGAGAAATTCCGAAAGAAAGCGCAACCACTGTTGTCTGATCAAAGCGTTTTGATGAATATTGCCATCTGTACGTGACATTTACACACAGAAAGTCTGCATTTCTATTGTGTTTGAACTATGTTGTACATGACATAGGTCTGTATTGTCTACAGTTTGGGTTTGGCTTACACCATACTGCAAAACTTTAACTTCCGAGCTAAATCCTAACAACATGATCATGGACATCATTTAATGTTGCAGTCTCCATCTGGTCTCTTATGAATTTTAAGCCTGGCAAGGTGCTGTAAGCACAACCTACACCTTATTACGCGGATTAAATTGGGCATGGGCATTATAAGAAAATCACCTTAAATGTGATAACTTTTTTTTTAACCAATTGTACTATAATATTGACAACCTACCTGTTGTTTGAATGTATGTATGTCACTTTGGTACGCCTCATGTTTGCGTTTGAGTATGGTGACGCTCTGGCCATCTTTGCCAAGTTCTTGCGACATCTCATCGTGTTTCTCCTCCAACATCTCCAATACCTCCTTAGCGTTGTAGTAGAACTTGTGCAGCTCGTATGAGGCTGCCAACATCTGTGGAAGAGAAAGAAAGATGGAAGGATAGAAAATTGTTACATACACAATTAGGATCAGTTGTTCAAATCTTTTAGTCTAAAACCTTTTGCTTCGGTAACAGAACTCTGAAAAATCACAAAAAACGTATGCTTCCATATCTTCAATATGAACGTGATACATCAGGGATAGCGCTGAGTTCTGAAATCTTCGGGTCCAATCACCATGCTGCTGAACAGGAAAGTCAAAATGATGGGATTTCCAAACAAAATTCTGTAAACGGGGATATTTTTGCAAGCAGAATTGTTCACGAAACGCGACAAGCATGACCTTTTTGCGCGTGTTAAATTAGCGTTTTTAAGCTTCATTACATAGACCTACGCATAAAATGAATATATTCACGGGGTGTTATATTCGCAGTTAAATGATTCACGAAATTTAAACCCCCGCGAAAATAACACCATTTACAGTAGTCAATTTGAGTGCTAAGTTTGGATAAAGGTAGACACAAATCCAAACTAATTGCCAAAAAAATGTCTTTGGACCCCAAACCCTTGTAGCGCCATCCCTGCAAACCAAATTCGTTACTTTAAACCTCATGCTTTGCTGAGTAATGGGTACTCAATTTTATATCACCATTGTTCGGACGATGTAAATAAACATCCAGAGTGAAGGGTCTTATTATTTACTGAGGATGAGGCTGCTATGTAAACACATAAGAAATAGAAAATAGGTATTCCAATTAATTTTACGTTTTATGCCATATTTCCAAGCATTTAAGGGTGCCTTTTGGATTTGTATAATCAGAAATATATTGGATTCAATTTGACATCAAAAGATATACTACTTAAGCTCCAGCCTGGGGAATGAGACTTTGATTGGAACCAACATAACACCTTTAAACAAATAATTAACAATGCTGACAGCAGAGATGGAAAAACATGAAACTTTCAAAAAAAGCTGAAATGTGCGTAAATTTTGGCAAAAAATCTGCAAAAAGGGCTGAAAATATATAAAAACACGTAAATTTGGAGTAAAAAAACCCCTTAAATCATATTAAAACAGGAAAACTGGCATCTTTGTGACAGGCATATTCATATTGTTTTTCCATACCTGTGTTCTTGTTTCAATAAGTTCCAAGAGATCTGCCCAGGATTCGTTGAGGCCGTCTTTCCATTCAGCAATGGTGGCGGCGTCTGTGTGTCCGTCTTCAATCAAGGCGTCGGCTATCTGGTTGACGCGGGCTACACGGTCGGAACCAATGTTGTGTGTGTCACGGGCAAACTCAGCAAAGCGATCTTGCAACATCTAAAGGATCAAGAAAAAAATTCATTTATAAGTTAGTACTATATCTCTTCAGATTACAGCATTTAAATCTGGGTCTGGGCAAAAAATTTTGCCATGCATTTAACCACCTTGGTGAGCTAATCTACCTGATAAGACAATGTTAACTTTTCTGTTATTTCAATTTGTCAAATTTCTTCATTTTTTTATTAGATTAAAACATGTACTGTATTATGTTCTAAATCTTTATTTCATCTCTTTTAGTAAAGCTTTTGAATAAGATCACGCAAGCTCAGTTGGTTGAGTCTCAGATTGTTAAACATCAGCAGCTGCTGCATCGATCATTCAGCGTTTGAGATCAACCGAAGCCAAGTGCGTGAAAACTTCATATTCTAGGAGGGTGTGAATTGCTCAAGGTAGGATTGCGCCAAACTAAGGTAGGCTGCAGTAAGCCCTTTGACCCTAGGGAGTCCAAGTAGTGATTTAAACCAATGATTAGAACTCTATGTGTTCTGTAAAATGTGCTAAGGTGGTGTGAAATTACAAATACGGGGAAGCATAGTGCACTATGAATCACCTGAATTTTATTTCTTTTTATTTTAGATAGAAAGCTAACTTGATTACTGCCAAAACCATATTACTCACTGTAACATGTTCAAAGTCCTGTCCAAGTTCGTGTGAGCCAGCGACAACTTCTCTTTCTGCAATCCATTGCTCGAGATCTTCCACTTCTCGGTTGAGGTTGAAGAGTTTGACCATCTCCTCTAGACGGCCTCGCCTCTCCTCGGCAAGATCCTTGAGACCGGCATACAGCTTGTCAATCTGGGATTGCCTGATGGCGATCTGGTCACTGGAAAGATGCAAAATGAAGATGTTTTGATTATATGAGCACAGACATAAGCTGAATTCAAAATTTAGAAAGTGTTAAAAAATATATTCTTTAAATACTCTACTCAACCAAGGATAACCCAAGAAAGCCTCTGATTAAGCTTATTTCCATTGGAAATGGTTCTTTGGATGATGTCACCTGAAGAACCATTTAAAGAGTCACTGACATATGGCAGGAAAATTTTATGGGGATTTTTTCACATTTTAGTGACTAGGTGTTAAGGCTTGGCGTTGACTTCCAAGATATTTGCTCAGCTGAGTGACATTCAATCTTGGTATTCACTCCGACTTATTCGCTAAAACGGAGAGAGACTGTCGCTCTCATTACGCGAACATCGTTTCAATCGATTAAAGCGAATGTCACTCGCGCATGTTGTAGCGCTATGATTATTGGATAAGCAAACCTAAGAATACTTAGAGCGATCTTCACTTCAGGTTAATCTGAAGAGCAGCAAATGTCGTAAAATTTGTAAAGCGAATGTCGCTTCCCATTGGATCAAAGTTTTCATGGTAGGGTGAGCGAATGTCACTAGGGCGTTCGAATGTCTTTGGACGCCAAGCCTAAATAAATACAACTTCAGGCAGCCATTGCAGATACAACTTTCTTGCTCTCGCAAGACAAACTATGTTCTTACCTCTGTGGATGATCAGCATCAATGAGTTGTTTAGCTTCCAAGGAGAGTTCGTTGATGTTCTCTGCGTAGTCTTCCACGGCCTTCTCAAGATGCTTGTGTTTCTTCAGCATACTGTGTGCCATGGGTTCATCTTTAGCGCGTTCCTCTCCCATCATGTATAATTCTTGTTCGCTCATCCATGCCTCGGCTTCCGCTGCATTGAAGTAGTACTGTGGAAAGGAAGTTGAAATCAGTTTATTTACTATGTGATGGTGATAAAATACAAAAAAGGTTGTTAAAACTTCTGCATCACAACTTTTGCTAACTTCGATTGGAGGCCTTTCGCCCTGATTCCATATGGTGTCTTCAGCAATGTGAGATGTTATGAAGTCCGATAGTCTCTGGAAACGCTGATGGTGACGTAACCTTCTTTTGTGTAGTTTATACTCTTTTTTAATAAAGCAATGGTCACAATTCATTGCACTCGCAGCAACAAACAGCGTAGCGAGGATTATTGAATTGGATTATTATTTTTAGACATTTTTTCCAAGTTGCATTTGAAGACCACTTGAAGGTAATACAACATGGTTAAAAAATCATCAGTATGCCATTAGTTTTTTTTCATGACAAGCCCCTATAGAGACCAAGGTAAATAATATTCATTCCCATAGACTGATGTAATGTCCCAAGACTCCACATGCTTGCTTCTCTTTTTGATGCTGAACAATTTGTTCCTGTACCACACATACATAACCAGATTTTAAGACTTGCCTACTAAGCATTATACCTTGATGATCACTAAATATGCAGGAATTGCTATGCAAGGCTTTTCTTCATCAACGAGGTAACTTGTTCCAACTCAAGCCAGCTACACAAATGCTTTTCCATATTGATTAACGATGTAAATATGCCTGCCTATTTAGGCAAATCAAAAATTTATTGGACAAAGGAAACAGATATCCAGGGTGCAGGGCCGCATTCTTTGTAAATGCAATCCTTACCCTGGATTTTGTTTTCATTGTCCAATTTTTATTTTATCTATAAATATAGACATTACGAAAACTATTTCTTTTTCTACCTGTTGTGCTGTCTCAGAGTCAACCAGTTTGCCTTTCCTCTCATCCTGAGCATCCTCCAGTTGCTTCCACATATCATCCAGATCTTTGATGCCTTGCTCCATGGCTTCAGACTGAGGGTGGTTCTCATCAATCATGGCCTTGGCACGCTCAATCACGTCCTCTTTGCGTTGTTCGTGGCCGTCGATTTCACCTTTGAGGGCGTTGTTCTTCTTCATGAGACTCTGGACGTCTTGGAGGCTGTTGCCGATGTCGTCGGACGTGGCGAGCGGCACCTTCTGATGTATCCAGGCCTGAGAATGGAATGGCAAAAAAAAGTGAAATTAATTTTAAAGATGTTGAGACATGAATGTTGTTTTTGAACCTGTCCTCATACATGTGGCCATTAAACCAACTGTGAAGTTGTCACTTATCGTTTTTGTTCCCTGAAATATTTGCATAAGCACATATCATGAGGGTTACATTAACGCCTCAATGGATTTTACTCGACATCCACAAGTTATGGTTGTCATGAAGTGAAATATGAAACCCAGATAAATACATTCAAAAAATGGAACAGCATATATATATACTTTTCTGTTGATGGTCCTTATAAAATGTGTAGATTTTCTTTCATATTTAAAGCTAGGTTTTTGAAATAAAACTTTTAATGAGATTGAGGAAAACATCTAAATACTTAATCTAAACTACATACTGAACATGTGAATATTCTCGTCCTCAGTATTTTTCATGCATAGCTAGTTTTGAATCATTTTGTGCATATTAATTTTCATACTCATGAATTTATTAACATAGGGCAGTATATACATACTATTTTTTGCGGTACATTTATTTTCACGCTAGGTGAATTGATCGCATAGAGGGCGAAAAATACCAAGTATACAGTATACAATTTTTTGGCAGATAACCTACCTTCTCCTCTTCAATATCTCTGAGAAGTTCCAGGCCTTTCCTGTTAGCCTCCAGGGCAGCGCGTCGTTTGGTCAGGGGGTCAGACATGGTCTGGAAGCGCTGCTCCACCTGGGCCTTCTTGGCCGTCACCCTCTCTAGCTGCTCTGGTTGTACTGTGGTCATGGAGCATTCTAATTCTGTGACTTCTGCCTTGCGCACAGTCACAAGGTTCTCCAACATCTGTAGGGGAAAAGGAGATGTTTTTTTAAGTTAAATAAAGCTAGTACATTTTGAGATAAGCAAAAGTCATTTTATTATTCTTAAAATTCCTTATTCCCACACTGATTTTGTGAAGTTAACAGCGATGTAAAACGAAGATCAATTATTTGCTAATTTGCTAATCTTGTATATAAAATAAATTTAACACTAAGTGGTCAAGGAATTTCAACCTTATAATAGTGGTCAACGGATCCATATCAAAAACACATTTTTCGAAAGAAGTTTTAAATTGAAACTTAGGTCAATGATAAAATTACCTAATGAAAACCAAAACACAGAAAAACATTTGAAAAGCGTTACAAAATGACTGCCCAAAAGCAATTAGTCATATTTGAGCCAAAAAAATGTTTTCTTCAAAATTTGCTCACATTTGCAAAATGTGAGGACAATTACATTGCTGAAATAAAATTTTGGAAGTAAAAATTCAGTGTTCAATTTATTGGCAAACAAATTTGAATAGGACCCTTGTAACAAAATACTAATTGGCAAGGAAACAGCATATGATCATTTGAACTTTTGCAGCAAAGAGAAGCAATCATGTTACACATGGAAGGGCTAGGGATAATTCATTTGCATTTGGGGCAAAACAATGGGTTCATATGGACTTCCCTTGACCACTGTGCTTTGGGTTGCCAATCTGTAACAGTCAAAGCGCAAAATTTGGCTCGTGCTCCGCTAATTGAGAACCCCTGATATCAAATACTCAAAATAAATAACTACATAAATCAGCCATACCTGTTGTTTCTGCAACATAGTGTTGACAGACACCAGATCTCCGCCCATCTCTTCATGACCAAGCTCGTCCTCCAGCGTGGTGATCCAGTTGTCCAACTCGTCGCATCCTTGCTGGAATCTCAGCTGGTTGTTGAGCTCTACCAGCTTCTCTCCTTTGTCTTTGCTGTCCTTCTCCAGGTTGTCCCATTGCACTTCCAAGTCGTCAATGCTCTTGTTGACTTTTTCAAAGACCTCGGGGCATTCTTCCTTCAGGACGTCTCCATGCTGTAGAGAGAAAAAAAAATAATATTGAGGTCCTCTGCAACATTTTTTTACACCCTGATATTCATTACTTGCAGCCTGAAAGTAATTGCTAAGCCTAAACCCACAATTTTCAGATCTATTATTAGCCCAAGACATACTACCAATACTAGACCAAATATTAATATTCATGTGACCAAATTAATATTCATGTGACCATCCATTACAAACCTTAAAATTCCAATTAAGTTGGTCCCTGGTCAGTTTTATTTTAATAATTATTCAAATAGAATATCACCAGCACTAAATTGATAATTTACCGCCTGTCACGTGGCCTGTCACGTGATCAGTCAGTGGCCTGACGAAGTTTGCTGGTACCAAACGCAACGTAGCTAAAGTGCTATATTTTTATTTCCAGTATTTGATTTATTTTGATCATATTTAAATTGATAATTGTTTCATTTTCGTAGGACAAGTAGTAGATGACAGCTATAATACTTCCGAGGCATGACATGCCAAAATACATAACACTGGAAAATGAGTGTTTTAAGTTTACATATTATGTATATATACAATGCTACTACATCTAGAAAATGTTAGCTTTTCGATATTTTGAAAATTAAAGCTGATATTTTGCATGAAAGTAATATTGCTGAAACACCATGTGTCTAACCATTATGAACAAATAAATCCAAAATGACATATCATTCCTTGACAAAATATAGGGATTTCAGTGATTTGAATTTCATAATGACAAAAAGTTGAATTGCTCTACACTACTGTAAACGCCAATATTTTCGCGCTCAGTAATTTTCGTGCAAAGCCTAATTTTGAGTTATTTTGAATCATTTCGCGCGCTTTAATTTTCGTGCTTGTGATTTTTATTAGTGTGTGGCAGTATATACACACAAAATTTTCGCGCTAAATTTATTTTCGCGCTAGGCGAATTGAGCGCGAAAAGCGCGAAAAAATTAATGAAGCGCGAAATCAACCACTTATACAGTAATTGAATCTGAAACTTAATCCATTTGAAAATAATTTTAATCTGATTCACCCCAAACCTGTATATTCAAACTCCCATCGTCCCAACCAAAAATGTCTAACAACACCGGTTGAATGTATTATCACCATTTTGATGAGCTTTGCTGTTCTGAAAATTGCATGTTTTTAATTGTGTATAATTACATGTTCTTTATGAGTATGCATACATACACTATAATTTTTGTAAAAACTTCAATCAATAAGTCGCCAAGATATTTGTTTTTGTGACAATTTGATGCCGACTAGTCAACTATCAAAAAAGTAGTAGTACAACCTTAGCTATTACAAATCGAAAATCTTTCTTGCAAATTTGATAGAAATGAGAAATGATCCAATAAATGGAAACCACAACCTACCTCTCTCAAGCTCTGCAAGCGTTCCCTGTTAGCGATCAATTCCGCTTCAAATGCTACGTGTTTCTGGAGTTTGGACGGCAGACTGCGGGTACTCTCCTCTTGGATCATCAGTTCTTTCTCATCCACCCAATCGTTGAGTTCCTCTGCTTCTTGGATGAAGGCTTGAAGCTTGCGGTTGTCTCTCAGCTTCTCAAGGGTCTGCTCTGCTGCCTCGCGGTTGGCTTTGCGTCTGTAGAATGAATAATCATAGGTTTAATAAAAAATCGGATGGACTCACACAAAACAACAGTGTCATAGTGTGTCATAGTGCAGTGGTTAGCAATATCGCCTTGCATGCATTGTGCCTGTGCTCAATTCACAGCTGGATCACTGTATCCAAGTAGAATCATGGAGTATCTGCTACGGCGACGAAAATAAACCTGTTTTACGGGCCTGACCAATCCTAAATTTGTGTTTTGGAAAGATTTGCCCTTAGTCTTGCCAAAATCTTGTAAAATCAGCCGGTTTTTTCCGCCAAAATTGAGAAATTTTGGCTAAATTTATAAGGAAATTTCTTTGTAAAAATTTTTAATTCTTTTCTTCCATTTTTTCGAATTTTCTTGTTATTTTTGTCCATTTCTGTTTAAAGAAAAAAAAAATTGCCAGACCGACCCAACTTAAAACAGGGGAGGCTGTCACCTAAGAGTGTTGTTCATATTGATGGAAACAAGCAGTGGGTCAGATATTCTAGATCTCACACAGAGTACTCATGTTTAATACTTCATGATAGACTGTCGTCCTTTGGAGGGGACTCTTAGCCATTGGTGGCATATACGAAACAGTTAAATACAGGTACATGCAATCTCAGTCAGTGTCTGAAAAAGTAGGGTGTCTACCCATCCACTGTTTCAATCAACGCAAATAAAATCAACAGTGTGTCAATCTGCCACTGTGATCAGGCATGAGATTACATCTTCCTGAAAAAAGCTGGAAACACTGGAATAGTGCGTGAAAATGGTAAAAAATGCCTCAAAACGGGCTTAAAACAAACAAAATTGCGTAAATTTTGACATCAGAAAAAGTTGGAACCAGCTGAAAAGCTGGAAAATCTCATGCCTGTGTGATTGATGTGTTCCATACAGTTGCTTACTGAATTTGAATAATTCTATGAGTGGTGTTCAATAAGTTTGTAGCCTGAAATAGAAGGATAAGAGCTATGCTAGTGTTAGTAATATGTTTTGTATTTCAACTCAATTGATAAATATTTGGATAATTTCAAGTAAATATCTTCTGAGAGTTGTTTTTTACCTCGAAAACTTAAGGAATGAGAAAACTGGACTGGCATACATTAACCTTTTAAAATCTTTCTCCCAGGTGCTACACCCAACTAAATCAACAAAGGGTGTCAACTGGTAAGTTGTATAAGTGTCAGTAAAATAAAATCAAAAGGAGATATTTACTAGAAACATTTCAAATATTCATCAATTGAGATGTACTACAAAACATCATTTCCTAGTCTCCTCCTACCTCAGGCCAAAAATAAATTGAACACCCCTTATACTGGAGGCACTTGGAGGATGTGGGTTCAAGCCCCGCCAGGTTATCCTAACCCCATCTTACCTTTCGTCCAGGTTTTCAGCTTTCTTGTTGATTTTATCAGCTGCATAGTGATTCTCATCACAGAGTCGGTTAGCAAACGCCATCACGCTGTTGACTTTCTCGTCGTTGTTGGACATCTGGTCCAAGAATTGCTCGTAGCGTTTGATGGCATCATCGCAAGCCTCAAGACTGGCCTATAGAGAAAATCAATTTGTAGAATTTGGTCAATTATCTATTTATTGATTATATTAATGTAATGTCTAAAAATAAAACTGCTGCACATTGTAATTATTTGATAGACAAATAAATACAACTGTGGTGCAACCAATGTGTATTACTTGTTACAATAAGTGGTACACCCTTCACCTTATCTCTCATTGGTTTCATATACCTATCATCCTTCCCATAGCTTCTCAAATCTCCTGATGAATAATTATTTCAATTTCAATGCCCCACTTTCTAAAATTCTCTTCAAAACAACATCCGCAACATATCTTATTACAATAGTTTTAAACACATTAAAATTGTTATCGCTTCAGCCATTTGCCAATTCCTATTTTGTCATCGTTTTTCCTGTTGGTCCAGCAGGAAGTCTGGTGTCAATCAAGTACAATGAAAGATGCAGAGATGTCAATAAGACCAACCATTCACTAGCTACTAATAGAACCATCCCGCCCCCTTCCCAATCCTAACAACTTACTGGCTGTTCTACTTTAAGGCCATGTCACACATCACCGTACCGTGCGAATAACATACTAATAACGTACACTGGTTTGGTAATCGATTACATGTATTTCAATGACCAAACCAGTGTACGTCATTAGTTTGTTATTCATACGTTTAGTGATGTGTGACAATAAGATCAACCATTTACTAGCTACTAATAGTACCATCCCCATCCCCATTCCTGATCCTAACAACTTACCGGCTGTTCTACTTTAGCCAGGAAGGTGTCTTGTTGGTTCAGCAGGATGTCTGCTTGCCTGGCATCTCTCAAGTACATCTGGTGGTTGAGGGACTGTGACAGGAGCATCTGACGATTGTCCCACATCTGGTGAAGTTCCACCCAGCCTTCATCAATGGCTTGTAATCTCTGCAATAGAAATGAAAAAAAAAAGGAGGTCAACACTACCCTTTTATTTCATCCAAATGGAAATTGTATCGTATATTTACAAAATTCTGAATACAAGTGTTTCCCTGGGTTTTTTACATGAGCAAAGTTCAAAACCTGCAACTATAGGCAAAACAATTTATCGGAC
>JXSR01S006363.1:20083-47302 GCA_000969725.1 Ophiothrix spiculata
CCCAACTGCTATACAATGAAGAGTAAATTTATGAAGACAGTAATATGGTGGACTAAAAACTGCCCAACTTGGTTTCTCTAGGGGTATGTGGGGATAGTATGTCTCCATAAATTTAAACTGTTTCCATTTTAATAGTTTCAAATTTCAACTGTAATGTATATACATGTATCAATGTTGGGCAGTTTTAGTATCTCACCATGAATTTCAACTGGTAAGCAATCCAAGTAAAAGTATGTATTTCTAGAAGCGGATTTGCATACTGAACATGATGGTCAGGTCATTTTTGGACCAAAATGTGTAATTTTGGCCCTAAGGTCCAAAAATCATGTTTTGGGCCAAACATTTTATGGGAAAGCTAACTTTAACCATTCTACTTTCTAGAATCTAGAAAGCAATATCAAGAAACACATTTTTCAAATGTTTGATTATTTTCTTAGTTTTTGAGATATTGCCAAAAATAGGTCCAAAAATCCCACCGCTGCCACCATTTTTGGTTAAATATGACATGGGATAATCCCGAAAACCAGGAAGTGCTGCAATATTCAAGGTGACACTGCAATAAAGCAGAGCAGAGATTTTTACAAGGATTTTGGTTGAAATATTGTGAATACCTATATAAAAAGTTGAGTGAGCTTACCAGTAGCTTTCTTAATAATTGAATCAACCATAACTTTACCAGAAAGATGTTCATCTAGTGTCACTCCAAGGTATTTCAAGGATGGGGTGGGATTTACTTGATACAGAGAACAATTGAATATAGGAAAGCTGCCCGGGCATGAAAATGGACTTTAAAAAACCCTGAAAGGTACCAACTTGGCTTCAAATAGCTTAAAAACAGGCTAATTTAAACAAGAAAAAGCTAAAAAAAGTGTACAATTCTAATTTATTTAACAGGGCTGTGAGAGTCGGCTGATAAAAAAAATCTGAAAATAGTGACAAAATGCCAAAAACAGGCTGAAAATAAAAAAAAATTAAAAAAATTATGACTCTTTTGAAGGCATGAAAAAATCTAAAATCAGATTAAAATCTGAACTCTCACAACCCTGATTTTAAAAAAAGATGAAATAAGCTGAAAACCTAATAATTTTCATGCCTGAAAGCAACACTGACCCCAAACCTATGCTTCCATACCATGGTCAAAGTAAGTATATTGCCTGACAATGACATTAATTATTACTACACCTTTTTATTACACATATTTATAAGGTAATATAGTCTTTTTATTGGTTTAATAGCGGAGACGCGCAAAAAGTATTTTTTTGGCTACTTTCCTGCTTGTGCGTAAATACTCAAGTACTACAGCGCGGGTATGCGTTTACGCGTTGCGTCTGAAAGTAGTAAAAACTTCCGCATGGTACTACCGTATGGCTCATGGCAAAGTATTGAATTTGTTGATTTTTGATTTATTTTCAAGTAATATTTTGACGTTTTGAGGTGTAGTAAAACAAATACAACATGGTTTATTTCAGAGAAGTATTGCAAAATACTGTCCCTCGGTGTTGGATGATGGAGACTTCCTCCCTCGGCTACGCCTCGGGAGGAAGTCTCGATCATCCAACACCTCGGGGACAGTATTTTGCGATACTTCCCCTCAAACCATGTTGTATTTGTATACTATTTAAAAATCATTATTGAACATTGATCAGTATTTCCTTATGGACATGTAGATGTTTGAAAATTAAATCAATTGCCAAAATCCTGAGTAAAGTTCATGTAACGTTCGGTAACGTTTGTGACCGCGCACGGAAATGGATCTTTGCTCCTAATGACTTCAAAGTACAATTTCTCTGAAGTGTGAACGTTTTTTTTATTGCGCCTTACACCGATTATGGGAAACATATTTACAAATATTTCATAAAAATTTAAGAACATTATATCGCCAGGATTTATTTTAATGCATTGTTATGTGTTGTAACGTTTGTGACATTTCGATGTTACTTTTTGGTAACGTTTGTGACATTTTTGAAACAAAACATGTGCTCATTCATGCACAGATAGACAAACTTTACAATTTCTGACTGGAAAATACTTCTCACGTACCAAGTAATACTAATTAGTAACAAATGCATGACTGAAAAACATGTTTATGTGGTCGAATAAAAAAGCTGAGTTTTTCCTTGAAATCAAAAAAGGTTTAGTTTCCACTGGAATGAGCCTTATGCTTATGCTTGAGTAGGGCAGCATGGACTTGGGGCAGTGTTGCTTTCCTGTATTCAATAGGTCCTGGTGAGGTCTAAAGAAGCCATTTACATCAGGAAAATCAGAGGTGGCCTTGACAAGAACAAAGTGACAGGCTCATCACATGACACAGATCGGCTCTTCAGTCGAGTCACATGACATCTCTAGATGACCAGTAAAACCAGTAGGCAGCAAATACTCAGAATACCCCTTATGGAAGGTCAAATAGCGGCCCGCGCAAAATACTTTTACTTGGCCCTTTGATCGCCTCTGGAATACAGAATTATAAAAGAAAAGCATAGAAAAAGGTCTTAATTTGGCACTCCAATAAGTATTTTTGAACTGGTGTTTGTCCTTAATGGCCTGCCAACAAATTTAATTGAGAACCCCTGCCTTATGGAATTAAATATGCTTACAGTAACCTTTACATATTATGCACAGCTCTGCTGATGTACATAAATGTGATGACTCACCTTGAAAAGGGGGACTTTGCAACAGAACACTTTCCAAGAAACAGGTGAAAACAGGTGACGAAAAATAGAGAAAATAATAAGAATTTTCAGCAGATTTTCTGTTATTAAAATGTGATCGCCTTGATCAATTTCAACACGTAAGGTGTCATTTTAAAGCTTAGACAATGCCATAACAGATGACATGATAAAAGCAAAATTGATATCATCTGCAAAGTCCCCCCTTTCGGGTGAGCCATCGCAAATAAAGTAAACAAACAATCATTCATTCAATCAATCAATCCATCGATCAATCAAATCAATCAATTATACACTGTAATTTCTCGCGACAAGGAAACAAAATATATAGTGAAATGAACAAAATCTCTTTTTTGTTTTTATTAATTTGCAAGCAAAATTGTTGAATACAGTAGTTAAAATTTAACTTACAAAACTAAATTATATTAATAATTGTTAATGTACAAGCTTTTTTCAGGTAAAATTATCTTTTAAGTAATTAAAACATGATTTGTAATATCAGGGATGAAAGTTACTGTTGTGAAAATTTCCTGAATGCATAAAAGTATCCTGGAAAAGAGTATTGTCCTATTCTTTTATACAGAGCAATATGAATTTCCTGAAAACAAATATTTTCAGTAAAATTTCCTGAAACTTGCTTCTGTAATATACAGATACTACATCAATAAAGTACAATATTATGATGTAAAGTTGAATTGCCATAACAGACCTTTTCAAAATACAACTTTCCAGAAGCACTCGAACTTTTATATGAACAATTCCTAATAGCTCATGAACAAAAAGGAACCTCTTTCACACAATACACAGGGAATGAAGCTCAATGTTAAGTATTACTTCATGCATTTGTTTGAACTTTGTAATCAAAAGGAGGCTAATGAGGCACTTCTTTTGCGGTATAATTTTGACATTGTAACAACTTTAAAAACTCGCTTGAGACAACAAGCTGTCACTCCAATAAAATTAAACCAATTAATATAGAATACCTGCAAGACATGCTGAGCGGTGACAATTGAACAATGCAGAGTACAGTGTCATACAGCATATATATATATGTATATATATGTAATATTAAGGCCTGCAGCAACGCAACTTGTATTTTTGTGAATATCATTTTGAGGCATTGTGCCAACATCTGCATCTGACTATCTTAGTCACAAGACCAATCAAAAGGCCCATTCACATTGTGATGACAAGACCAATCTAAAGGTATGGTCACATTGTAAATGACTTGTCCTCAACGGAAGATAACCGACTTGAAATCAAATCAAGATTTGCTGATGGTTGGTAAATACCTTCAGCGACACCTCGACGACAAGTGACAGATGGTAGGGACCTTGGCTGACGTAAAGGAAAGAAGGGCTGACGACAGGTCACAGCGAGTTGCGGAACGGGTTACACAAAACAATTTCATCTCATGAGAATATTCTTACCTATGCACAAATTAAAACATTATTTGAATACCAGTAAATACAGCACACTAGAGAATAAATAGAAAGCTTTTTGTAATAAAGTTCTTGTAGTGAAAATCCACTTACTATTTTTAGTAGTGATGTTTCACTTCCTAACAGGAGGCTTTCTCAAACTGTACTGGCAGCCGATGAGATCATGATGTTATGCGTCAATCAGCTGATCATACATGTGACTTAATTGGTAGGCCCCCTCACCTTCGTTCACTAACTTGGCACTGTTGCTGTTTTTTCCTTTTCTCCTGATCCATATGGATTCTCTTATTCTTCTTGTTGTTTTCAGAATATCTCTTGCTAATAGTTTGGATTCCCCCAGTTAATAATGTGATTATTTTCCGCTACACGGTCTGCTATGGCCAATAATAGCGGAAAATAACTCGCAAAACTTTTTTTTTCAAAAAACTTAAATGGTTTCTTCAAAACACCTATAAAGTTTCATTTAAAAAAATGAAAATCTTTCTCTCCATGAAAACCTTTGTGGAACTATATAACTGCACGTGTAAATGTTTAGTGATATTATTTGAGGTGTCACTGATTTTATTCCTTATAACATGTTCTTAGCAAATATTAAACAAAGTAAAAACAACAAAAAGTTTGACTTAGGTTTTTTGTGATGGATGGTCACATATATGAAACGTTCTTACAAAAGGTCCCCTTTAATGTGACGGGGACCTTTTGGCAGATCAGATATAATAAAGTAGATTATATGCCAATTGCCTTGATTTGAGCAAGTCAATAGATTTTTACTTTTTCTCCTCTCAATCAAAATCAATATGTAAAACAAATGTTGACTGCTCTTTCATTCTGGTAATAGTAAAAACTACTTCCTCTCAGTGATCTTGAGACTATCATATTATTCCCCTTGACCTTAAGTTTCGGGAAATAGTATATAGTCTCAAAATCACTTCGGGGCAATAGTCTTTATTATATATCTCATATGTGATGGCTCACCCCGAAAGGGGGGACTTTGAAGATGATATCAATTTTGATTTTTCATTTCATCTGTTGCAGCATTTTTCAAGCTTTAAAATGACACCATGTTGAAATTGATCAAGGCGATCAAATTTTACAACAGAAAATCTGCTGGAAATTCTTATTATATTCTTTATTTTTTGCTGCCTATTTTCACCTGTATCTTGAAAAGTTTTCTGTCGCAAAGTCCCCCTTTTCGGGGTGAGTCATCACATATATAGATTCCTGATTGGTTGAAAGTGAGGGCCTGGATTTAACTAGGCCCTATAGATTTACCATACCCGGGCATAGTTTTCATTATTTACCTCATATATAGATTCCTGTCCTTTGATTGGTTAAAAGTGAGGCCCTGGATTTAACTAGACCCTATTAATTTACTATGCCCGGGGCATATTTTTCACTAGGCCCGCTCAATGTATTTTGCGTTGTGTAACTCGAGCTTCACACGGGACTTTCTGCATTCATGGTCAAACACGCGCTGCAGTGTGTAAGCTAGTTATCTTGTGCGCACAATACGACGCGGTCAGCACTGAAAGGAGAAACAAATATCGTAAATTATCATCGGGCGCTTTGAGTGCTAAAATGGTTCTTTTAATCAACCAGAGGACAAAAATCTAAATATTCGGTATATAAAATGAATATTGACTGCTTTGAGGGGCATGGTTTAAATTATTTTCCCAAGGTGATCTCAAAACTATGAATATGCCCTTAGCTTCGCTTCGGGCATATTCATGGCTTTGAGATCACCTTGGGAAAATAATTTAAACCATGCCCCTCAAAGCAGTCAATATTTGTATACTATTGCCCATATGAGCATTCAATATTTGTATATTAACAGCTCAAGAGAATAGAAATCCAAAAAATTATTTAGACCATCCTTATTTGATGCTACAATATGGGTTCATAATGCTGCTTTCATACACGTGTAATTTTGCAGCATTGTCGCTGCATGACGTATATTTTTTTGCAAAAACTTGCCGCTTCCGGTTGACGTAGCGGCATTGATACATTTGCTGAGATAATCGATATCAGCAAAATTTTGTCGCACGACAAGATTTTTCAAGTTGAAATGAATTCAACTTTCAGAGAGACATAGAGCGGCAAATCTGCAAAGCGACAAAACTGCAAAGCTACAAAAATGCGAAGCTACTAAGCGACAATAAGTATAAAAGCAACATAACTATGCATAATTGAACAAAGGAATGCAACTCTGATCCAGGTCCATATTGATTGCTGAATAGCAATTATAGTTATCGTTGTCAGGCAATATTCTACCTATGGGCTTGATAGGGAAGCAAGACTTGGGTCAGTGTTGCATTTTGGTATTCAACTGTTATTAAGCTTACAATCATAAATTTACAAATTAGTACAGACATTGCAATTACATAAATTATGAACAATATGTACAAATTTATTTTTTTATAGAGTTGTTGCATTTCAACCTAACATAGGTAATACAAATATTTATAAAACACTCAGTGAATCACATTTAAAAAACAGTAATTGTATCTCATCATTGAAAATCGCACGCCTCTGTAAAATTACCCATTTATAATGAATATAGGTGATTTGGTATATGAATCTCTCCTTGTCTGATAGGGTTCCAAGCATATTAAGAAAACATGGTTACCATAATTAATTTTCCAAAGTAATGTATAATTAATAGGTAGCTCTGAAATACAAAATTGTCCATAAAATCAAAAATGATGCGACTGATTTAGCCAAAATTTGACACTTAGATCTTGTGAGTGGGCATCTTGCATATGACATTGAAAACTAAATTTTCAAAAATCAGACCAAGCATCTTTACGGCGATATTTACAAAAATATGTATATGTTCACAAATTAAATCCAACAACTACAGTAGTTTGTGAAAAATTGTCATTCTGCCATTGGCAAATTCGTAGCTTGTCCTAATGCTGGCATAAGGCCAAAAAAAATTTGTTTGGTTGCCCTCCACCGACCGACCCTATTTTTCAGCCCAACCCAAACTTTTTTTTATTGAACAATATTTTTTCCCCTCAAAAATATGCAAAACTACAAAAAAAAGAGGTTATATTTTTGCTTTTTCGATATTCAACCCTCAAAATGTTTAGGATGTCCCAAATCACTGCAAGAGGTATTTGATTGTTTTGATTTGGATGTCGCGGGGAAAGTTGTGAAGGCTGCAGCAGACGATTGACCTTGCGGTCCGCGGAAGAGTATTGAAAAAAAAAAAAAAAAAAAAACGACCGACCCTCTCTGAAAAAAGCTGTGGAGGGCAACCAATTTTTTTTTTTGGCCTAAGGGTAATTGTGGCCTTATCTCAAATCCATTCCTCATTAACTCTGGTATGAACACTCGGCTTCAAAAACCCTAACCCACCTGGCTTCAAAAACCCTAACCCACCTCTATCCAACAAGTAAAAATCAAGAAACTTGTCCAAGTCCAAATACGTCATAGACAGGGATATATATATATATGGGCATGTTAGTGCTGCCAAGGCAGGCCAACCTTGGTGGTTTGCCATAGCTGGACATTGGATCAGGATGCGAGAGGTCAAGGGTTTGAATTCAAGGGGAAACAGGAAATTTTTGTGAGATGTATTAGCATTTAGATAGCTTTTAAGTGTCTGGGAGTAGGGGTTAAATAATGAAGATGAACTAATTATCATCAAATGAATATTGATCCATGTTTCTATTTAAAAATTAAAAGATACAAGTGTAGATTAAGAAAACAGATGTCATATGTGGTATATATAAAGAACTTTTTTGAATTATTACAATATTTCTAAATTGCTTACATTGTACACGTATGACTATTACATTTCTACTTTTTAGCTTCAAACAAACATGCAGGGCCCAAAATAAGGTTTTAGGGTGGGCAGGCAATTTTAGCCAATTTTAAAAGGGCACCAAGGCATTACATGTTTAAGCTGTATTCAGTTTCTTAGGGCACCAAGGCAAATGGTGGGGGCACTCACAGCAAATTGCCTTATTGCCTTAGGTTATTTTGGGCCCTGAACATGTATGCCATTGCCATAGTATTTAGTTGGCTAATAATCGTGTTTTGTGTTATTTGGGTATATACTTGGATATAAAATGAATAATGAACGAATCAGTACTTACAACATAGAGGAATATAAGAGGATAAATGGGTTACAAAAGATTGTCACAACTTCATGGCTAAATGATATCAGTTTAGTGATAAATCTTTACTGATTCTTTGGCAATACATCAAACACATAATATGATCTACTTTTAGCATAAGGTAACCAGCTGCCTAAGATTGGGTTATGGATCTGTAATAATATTGGCATGGAAACAATTTGATACAATCTTCATTGTGTACAGAAAACTTGTTACCACTAATTACTGTATGGTGGTGAATTTCACGCTACATTAATTTTCGCGCTCAATTCGCCTAGCGCAAAAATAAATGTAGCGAGAAAAGTGGTATGTATATAAACCACCGTACGTTATAAAATAATCACAAGCGTGAAAATTAAACCACATGAAAATTACTGAGCGTGAAAATATTGGCGTTTACAGTAATCTTAAAGTTTCATAAAATCATCAAATACCTAAGTATCGTATTGGAATTAACAAAGAAATACTGGATTAATAATTAAAAAATAAATTGCACAAATTAAAACTAATGATACTTGGTGTGACTTCAACATAAATACAGGTAATTACAAGGGGATTCTATGTCACTTTTTCATATCAGATCAACACTTTTCAGCCTTTGGGTATCATCTTTACATGGGTATATAAGATATGAACAATTTGGGCTTCTATACCTGTACTATACATTTTTACATTGCACGACACGATACTCAGGATATACAAAGAGAGTTGGTTCAGTGTTGTGTCGCCTTGTTAATATTTTACATGACATCTGTAACTGTCGATTTATACATCATTCTTGATTTGAAATTGAAATGGTAAAATTTCAGTTGAGAACTGGATTTAAATGTACGTGGGCATTGTCTGTTTTTCAATTCTGAATAATGCAATGGTGGACACTAACATTGTGGTCAAAAATACGAAATTGGCTAATATCACATGCAAAATGTCAATTGGTAAGCTAAAACAAAATTGACTTCACATGATACCAGTGAAACCCTGGTTTGAGGGGGAGGTGTCGCTCAAGGCATATCTTGGTGCGCACTACACATGTCTGTTTTATATAGTATCTCAAACTTTGGGTTCTAAAGGACATATACAGTGGAAGCAAATTTCACTCTGATTGGAAATCTTTGTGAGATTTTCTGTACGAATTAGGTGTGACATATGACTAATTAAAAGCACAAGGCTGCATTTACTAATTATATTTTCTATTTTTACTGATTCTGCAGCATGATGCACTAATGTCAATTTTGGCAAGATTATTTTAGTTTGATGGTAAACTACATGCATTTGATACAGATGATAAGACGACCCTAGCTTTTTTATGATCTCGAACGCTACGATACTCTAAGTAATGTAAATCTAGGTTATTGCAAGTTTAAATAGCCACAGACGAAAAAGCGGAAACAGTTTGTCGTGGAATAAAATGCACGAACCATTTGTGCATTAAGTCACTATTTAGAATAGAAATTCAAATAGATACTAGGCTTATTTTAAAAAATAATCTGCAGGTTCCGTAATTAGCCCCATCCATGTCAAAAAGATGGTGGCAAGTTCATATACCTATTCCCTTTTAAACATCCTTGAGTTAACCTGACCTTACTAAATACAAAAGCGCGAAACATTGCTTTTCTGATTCTTCAGAAACCAAAGATATAGATAGGCGATACCAGACTCAAGTGTTATTTTTATTCCCGAATGGGGAAATTGGGGTTATGTGAATTTTTGCAGATGATACATTGCATCTTGTCGCAATGCGCAACTGGGTCCCTGTAATTTAAATTTACTCTTTTTTTTATTATTTGGGGGAGGGAGGTCAAGCAGACCTGGGGTCGATTCCACTTACATTTACGATGCGTCGTAGCTACGAAAGGTTTAGCTCGTAACTACAACTAGATATCACAAAGACATGATAACCCCTTTGTAAGTGTTCACCGCATCGCAAGGTTTATGAATTATACATTAGATAAATAGAACCCTTTGTTAACGTTACGAGGGTCAAGAGGTGGTCGTAGCTAATGATGGGTTAACGATGCATTTTAACGTTAGTGAAATCGACCCCAGAATACCTCCAATTTGAGCTCTTTGTCTGAAGATGCAATTACACTAGGGTAGTATATGGAGTCTGGTATCTCCACTCTACATATCTATGGCAGAAACAGACATCATATCTAGGATAAAAATCTTATTTTATAAATTTCAAAATATAAGTACCAGTAACTGAAATTTATGTTGAAATTTATGAAATAAGCAGTATCTGAAACCCACTCAGAGCTAGTATGCAATTGACCTCATTTATGAAAATAATGTAGAATATTTCAAACACGATGATAATCGCACACCTTACAGGACAGTTAGAACCTTACAACATATTTGAAAAGTATCGTTGATATAAATCTCCGTAATGTTTCTGGAATCGCTGTAGAAAATGCTTCTTATCTTTGAGTGATATCCTGGTGTCGTCGATAATAGAGTTGGTCATGTCTCGCAAAGCTTTCCTTGTTCCTTCTTTCTTCTGGTACTCAAAATCTTGATTGCTGATCTTAGCACAGTAGACTGTAATGAGAATGGTATAGTCACCGTCAAACATTTAACTTCATCCATTGGTACTTACTTCACACATTTGAAATTAGCCAGGTTTTAAATGTGTGAATATGAGAAAGATACAAACACAGGCAACGGCAACGCTGCTACAGGATCCTCGTAAGCGGGATTTTAGGATATTCAACCCTTTCTTTATGTGCAACACTGACCTGATAGTCGGGACATTCAAAATCCTTCTGATAAACGGGCTAACGATCATATATTTCCTATATTTCCTAATGATTTTGAAGTTGATTATTAAGTAAATTAAGTTAGTTAAAGGGACTAGCCTAGATTCCACTTAGAATTAAAAAAACTTATGGAAATGCTTTAAATAAAGCTTAAAAGTGTAGTAAAATCCAAAAAACTACAACAAATTAAACAG
This sequence comes from Ophiothrix spiculata, assembly GCA_000969725.1. Lineage (NCBI taxonomy): Eukaryota > Metazoa > Echinodermata > Ophiuroidea > Amphilepidida > Ophiotrichidae > Ophiothrix > Ophiothrix spiculata. The sequence continues at coordinate 31,266 of JXSR01S006363.1, forward strand.
AAATGGCTCAAATTGATATGTGATGGTGGTGTGACTATCCAGTGTTTTCTAAATCCTAAATTTGTACCTCAGATGGATTTACCAGATAAAAGATCAAATGAAGCTCTTGGAGATAAGTTAATACCAAGGAAGTTATAGGGGGGAACAGGGTTTCTCCGCCATTTTGATTTCATCGCTGTGTAAATCCTATGGGACGGCAGCCATCTTGGATTGTCGCTCATGGAGGGTGAGTTATTGTACCTCCGGCATTTTACGGCTCCGCGTGCAACACTTCGAGAGTCTTCGCAACGGATTAGCGGGAAAATTGGCGTACTTTAGTCAGAGCAAGTCGCAATGCACGCTACAGGAAACGCAGACACGGTTTTCGCGTGAAACAAAATGCACACGCTGTATATGCGTCGGATGAAGATTTACGCGATCTGCCTGGATATCGGGTCAAATTCCGAATATATCCGGAGGTACAATAACTCTGCTCCATGAGCGACACAAGATTGTGGAGAATCCGTGTTCCCCCCTATAACTTCCTTGGTTAATACATATCGAAAGAGAAACAATTTTATCAAATATAATTTTGTTTACTCATCACAGGTGTAGAAACAAGATCTTTTTAAGATTTGAAACTAGAAACACTTTTTCAACCATTTTTTGTCGCCGTCGACAAAAAATACAGCTGGTAAATAATTTCATTTTTTTCCTCTGTTACACAAATTCAGCGGAAACTACTGGTAGGATATGTTAGTATAATCATGTACTATCGATACATGTGAAAAAAATATATAGTCAGAAAATCAGCGGAAAGGATCTAGGCCAGTCCTTTTAAGCATAAGAATTATAAATAATGGACAAGAAAACAAACTCCACAATCCTAAATTATTTAAAAAGCTCTTAAAGAAATCTTAATTCATTCAAGAATTCTAACTTTTAACAAGGTACACTTCTTGAATTGTTTGTTAGACAGGCGTGACACAAACAATGTAAATCCACAGGTCCGTTCCTGAGTTCCTCAAAGATCACTATCTGATGATTCATAGTCTTGCTGAAGAAAGACATAGGATAACATATGAAATTCCAAAAGTATGTATGAAATATGTTTTGTGTTAAAATTATAAAAATTCCACAATGATTTACTGACATAGATTAACTTTTATGAACATTTCTATTGATCTTACCTTTACATATATCCGTCTGCCCATTTGTGATCCTATAAATCCTTCCTAGTGAAGTGACCTTGACGGCTTCAGGGACCTTGAACACCTTATGTTGACAGTCCATCATGAAGGCTACGATGTTCTTGGCTTGGATCTCTGACAGTGAAGGGCTTGAGATGATCGGAGGGGTAAATGCATGGATCACTGTCATTCGGTTGAAAGCCTAAAAGATGGAAGAGAAAAGTGTTATGTAAAAATCCATTATGTTTGAACACCTTGCAGTCTATAATGAAGGCCACAATGTTCTTGGCTTGGATTTCTGACAGTGAAGGACTTGAGATGATTGGAGGGGTGAATGCATGGATCACTGTCATACGGTTGAAGGCCTAAAAGATGGAAGAGAAAAGTGTTATGTAAAAAAACATTATGTTTGAACCCCTTATGTTGACAGTCCATCATGAAGGCTACAATGTTCTTGGCTTGGATCTCTGACAGTGATTGACTTGAGATGATTGGAGGGGTAAATGCATGGATCACTGTCATCCGGTTGAAGGCCTAAAAGATGGAAGAGAAAAGTGTTATGTAAAAAAATATTATGTTTGAACACCTTACAGTCCATAATGAAGGCTACAATGTTCTTGGCTTGGATCTCTGACAGTGAAGGACTTGAGATGATTGGAGGGGTAAATGCATGGATCACTGTCATCCGGTTGAATGCCTAAAAGATAGAAAAGCATTATGTAAAAAACCCCATTATGTTTGAACACCTTATGTTGACAGTCCATCATCAAGACTACGATGTTCTTAGCTTGGATCTCTGACAGTGAAGGATTTGAGATGATTGGAGGGGTAAATGCATGGATCACTGTCATACGGTTAAAAGCCTAGAAGAGAGAAGAGAAAAGGATTATGTTTATTTTTGGTAAAAACTCGCCCATATGAAGAAACGAATGTTCTTGGTTTGAATCTCTGATAACAATGGACTTAGATTTATCAAAGGAGTTATTGTATGGGTTACAATGTTGTAGTCGAGGATTAGGTGTCCAATCTCCAAGGCCTAGGTCAAGGACCAAGGACTTTTGTAAATAAAGACTCCACTGTATTATGCATTGCTTTGTATTACTTGGGGTGTTTGCCCGGGATACTCCGATGGGTATGGATGCATGGCTGGAGATTTGCAAACCTGAGAAAAAAATGCTACCCATTTGTAAACCACTTTTACTTGAACATCCGTTATTTATACTAAGCCTGTTCAATTTTGTCATAAGTTATCTCATTATCAGCCTGTGCTATTAGTCGGCTATTTTGTACACCGTCAATAAAATAAATAAATTATAAGACAAAGGATTTAGTTTACAAATAGACTCAGACACACCAATATTCATACAACACAAGACACAAATTGTGAACTTACCTCAAAGCTAATCTTGACTTGATCCTCTTTACTAGCTTCCGCCATGAAACTGAGTAACCCTTTGAGCTGTTTCCTATCCTCCGCACACATCAACATGATCACAATCTGAGTCAACTCGATCGCACGCGTCGTCTTCCCTCTGGCGAGCAGCGCTACAGTCATGGTCATGATATGAATCAACTTATCTGGGATCAGCGGTTGCTCTCTGTCGGTGAACAACTTGGCGATGGTTTTGTAGAGGAGCTGTTTGCGTGCCTGGACTAAAATATGACTAGCTGGTGTGTTGCCGTGGTAATTGCCGATTATTATTCTCCCTTCTGGATGCGCTTCTAGGCAATCATGGGCTGCTGCTAACCATTCATCACTGTGTGAAAGGAAATGAATGGCAAAAATGCATTACAGTGTGCAGAAGCTTTTTACAGTGTGAAGGAGCTATATTCAGGGAGGAAGAGTGCACTATAAAATCACCTGCACAGTGCACAGTGCATTTACTTTTTCATATCTCAATGTTTTGAATTTTGCTTTTCTGCTGAACAACCCGGGTGAGGCCAAATGAACATACTTTATATGTAGCTGGATATTTAAAATGGGTATGCTGTCAATAAGTTTGCTAACGAATGTGTTAATTTTAAACATTTTGGGTCATCTAAAGGTAACTTTCAATGCAGTTGGATATCTAAAATGGGTATTCCATCAATAAGTTTGCTAACGAATGTGTTAATTTCAACATTTTGGGTCATCTAAAGGTAACTTTCAATACTTTCATAAATACTATATCATTGATATTTAAAATGGATATTCCATCAATAATTTTGTTAACGAATGTGTTAATTTTAACATTTTTGGGTCATCTAAAGGTTCCTGTAGCATTGCACTCTCTTATAACTTTGGGTAAGTACAGTGATTTTAATACTCGCCTCTTACAGTCACGACAGGGGTTTCATTCCCAAGGTTGGCTTATTTTTGTATATTATGCAAGGTTGGTAACCAATCCATGCTCTATCTTGAGAGTTTTTTTTTTTATCTTGTCTAAAAATCAGACGTCCTCCCAATTTGAGACAGGACAATTATGTAAAAGATCTCTTTAGTAACTGAACAACTATGGTTACAAAATTGTCCCTTTCTATATCTACACACAACAATGCTATACAAGCTTCTGAAACAAGTTCTTAACATACAGTAAGCCTACAACTCCAGAATTGCTTATTTTGGACTTCTATATTTGTCATTGACATAAATACTATATCAGTTACTGACATCAAGAGTTTGATTATGGAAAAGATGTGGGAGTTTCTTCCAAGGCATGGGAAGAAAACTCCATGGGACATTAAGTTTCATAAATTGAATAAATCTAGAGAAGCATCAAAACCATAGATTAATAAAAGTCCAGATAGGCAACTGGTCTATTTGCACCCTAAAAATCCGGCTAAGTTAGGGGATTGCGTCACGCGGGCGTCATGCCTAGGCCGACGCTGCGCGAGTGCGTAGTGACGCCACTGTGCGTTGTGTCGCGCGCTACTATTTCTTGACTACAGCGCAATACGCATCTTACATTTTGCCGCCAAATTGGGCGTAAGCAAAGAAAAACGCTTGACTGGCTCGATCCCCTAACTTAGCCGCATTCTCAGTCAAATTACCATTTAGTTGCCAGAGTACGATCAAAACTTACCATTCTGGCATTGCTAATCGTGGACTCCTTCGTTTTGCTACAGACATATAGATACTATTTCTACTGCTGAAATCGGGTGTTTGATCGTGGACAAAGTGCTCCGTACACTCAAGGATGTCTTCTAAGTACGGTAACTCGATGAGCCGTAACAACCTCTGAAGTGTTGCCTCTTTCCATATTTCATTTACATCTGAAAAAATGAGAATAATACATTTGAGATGTAAGTCCCAAATCAAAATTTGATCACCCTAAAAAAGCTGGACAATTTGGAATAGAGGGCAAAATTGATCAAATATTGCCTCTTGACAGACTGAATATTTTTACAACTGTAGAAACTCATTCTGTTTGTTGGCATCTTGATGGTGAACAAAGTCATTAATCACTAAGACTTTATATACCGGCCCGTGTAATGGCGTCTCTAGCCATGAAGATCAAATTGGAGGTATTTGGGTATGATACATGCCAAAATCAATTCTGGATGCAGAGGTCAGGATGAGAGAGTGGTAGAAATTATGCAAATAATACTTAATGCGAATAATACGCCAAACAGCAGGCAAAGCGTGTGTGCCTGTTTTCATCATTCATGCATTAAGGCAAGATATGATGCACCATTGGCAATTATCGTACCTCCACCTTTTTTTCGGGTGTATATGCAGCACTTTGGTACTTTTCGTGATGAAACTTGCATACTTTGCGGTGTGCAAGTCGAAACAGACAAGACGATGCACGATATGAATTTCAGACACACTGTGTAATGAAATTAAATACAAATGCTGTTTGTGCATCGGGTCAAGGTGTGTCATGATGCGTTCCGACTATTTATTGGTCAATGTCAACAGAAAGCCTTGGTGCAGGGCCCCATTATTTGTAAATGCAACCCTTACCCTGGATTTTTGTTTTCATTGTAAACAGAAATCCAGGGTGCAGGGTCCCATTGTTTGTAAATGCAACCCTTAAAGTGGATTTTTGTTTTCATTGTAAACAGAAATCCAGGGTGCAGGGTCCCATTGTTTGTAAATGCAACCCTTACCATGGATTTTTGTTTTCATTGTCCAATAAATTTTATTTTGCCTTATATAAAATCTATAGCTTGTTTGAAATATGTGACCCATCATATTGAAAGGTATCTTAAGGGTCCTAAAATGAAAATTGATTTTTCGGTCTCATCTAAAATATTATATTTTATGCTTTAAAATGACACCTTGCTTTTGGTCATTGATTGTTCAGTTGCAAAGTTACATCCAAATTGATAAAAGGCATCGGGCTGATTTAGAAAACTATAGTTCTTAGAAAATCGAGTTTCAAGTTTCTGTACTGGTTAAACTTGCATGGAGATTTTAAAACATTTGTCTCATGTAACATAAACATAATTATGTTTTGGATGTTGGAACCTGATTAATTATGATAGAATATACTTCAAAGGTAATGTTTCTGATGAAATTAGAAATTCGACCTTGGATATGATTTTTGACTATGCTCAGCTTTAATGGCCCATATCTCGTAATTTAATATGCCCACCTTAAGATACCTTTCGATATGATGGGTCACATATAAAAAAATCTAGAGGTGCAATAATCCATGTCCGATAATAAGATGGAGGTGAGCACTGACTCCCTTTTTTAAAACTTTCCAGGCTATACATACCTTCCTCTCCAAGTTTTCTTCTTTTTGGTGCTGAACTGCCGTCACTATGAACATTAGCAGGTTGTCCTAAGATGTTCTGCAGGATGTCAGCCCTGGGCATAGTACAGGGGTTTTCTATCACATGCCCTTTGGATGTTGTGTCAGGCTTACGGAATGATCTAGAAAAAGAAAAACAGATGAAATATATTGCAAATTATATTCTAAATTAGTTTACTTTTTTTTGTTTCTTAATATCAACACCTCATTCTACTCTCAGGTCTCAAATGTTCAAATTTGCTGACAGAGTTACACATCGTCATGTGAGTGCAAGAAAGTTGTATCTGCAATGGCTGCCCTAAGCTATATTTATTTTATTCCTTGTCACAACAATGTGAAAAATTCCTCAAAATGTTCCTGTCTTATGTCCACTTTTTGTAAAGGACATTCCCAAAGGACTACATTCACATGACGAAATTTCAACTTGTGCACTATTTGTTAATTACGAAGTGATTGATACATGTATATAATATAGCTCAATGATTTGAATTCATGGCCATCGCGTACAAGTCAGCTCGCGTAAACATAGTGAAATTGCATGAAAATAATTTGTGGGCTTCCTTATTTTCATAAATTATTTCACCCATAGTACAAGTACAGTGGTTCTTGAAATGGTTCTTCAGGTGACAATGTCACCATAAGAACCATTTCCAAGAACCACTGTTCAAAGACTGTAGATAGTGCGCAATCCAAATTTATGACAAATGGCAGCTATTACAGATACGACTCTCTTGCACTCACATGACAACATAACAACACAAGTTGAGAGAGAAAAGAAAGAATTCTTTATGCTTAGCACCAAGGATAACCAAAGAAAGTCTCTAATGAAGCTCATGTCCATTGGGGCCAAGATCTTTCTTTAATCAGTTTTAGAATGCAAAAGGAAGAACAGATTACCCATAGAAGAACCTGCGGAAGCAGGTATGGACTGAAAACCAAATGCACATACAGCGCTGGGATCGTAAATCAAAACAGGGACTTATTGGTGCAAAGCGAGGGTACGTAGTACCACTGCGCTAATACGCTTCCCCAAACAAGAACAATGCATCCTCATTCATAAATTATTCTTATTTTCTTGCATTATAATAAAAACAGTTAACACAGAATTGATTATCTTTGATTCTGACTTTACAACATTTTCCAATTATGTTTAACTGTATAATTTTTCAGTATTAAAAATATAATTCTTCAGTATTATTAGTGACGGCGTACATGAATATGATTAAGAAATAGCACTTACTGTCTACGTTTAGTGAAACCAAAACTACTTCTTCTCAGACTCTTTCTTTCAAAAACCGTCTCCGGAGATGTCTCTCCAAATCTGTGGATAATTAAATGAAAATAAATACAAAAATATAAATTAAAAAAATATCAGAAATTTGTGTAACAATATGACCACAACAACAACACTGAATTATAATGCTACTTAGAACCCATTATTGTTACTGCTAAGGCAGTATATGGGCCAAAACACAAACCGTTTCTGAAAAGTGGGAAAAAAGATGGGTTTCTTTTTGCTTTATTCAGCTATTTTTTCAGCCTCGGCACATGATTTTGGCGCAAGCACATCGACAACTTTGTCATAATTGATCGAATTGGCAGACTCTCAAAAAAACCCACTTATACTCATCCTCATGGATACATTTATTAGAATAAAAAGCTTTGTACCATATTCTTTAAGGTAGGTATTCTGATCTGGTGAGAAATGTAACATATACTTTTTTCATATTGCAATGAAAGGTCATCACCAGTGTTTCTCTAAGGCCGTATTGGCGCAGGAGCGGTGAAAATTGGCGCAACGAGTTTCTGAAAATGTGTGAGAAAGATATTTTTCTAGCTTTATTGATCCAATTTTCAGCCACAGCTCATGATTTTGGCGCAAGCACCTCTTAAACTTTGTCAAACTTGCTTGAATTGGCACAAGCTCAAGCTCAAAAACCTTAGCGGAAACAAAGGTCATCACCTACAGTTAGCAAATGTGAAGACACTGTACCTTATATCTGATTTGAATCTGCCAACTGCAAAAGTACTTCTGGCTTTCTTCCCTCTTTCAAATGGCGTACTTGATTCTCTGTAACAGAAGATAAATGAAAACATTTTCTGAGTTAATATCAGATTCTGACTGCAGCATGAAGTCTTATGCAAAATATGGTGAGTAAAATGTATGAAGATATTTTTTGTAGAATTTCACATGATATATACATGTATAGATTGTTTTGCACCATCCACTACAGGGTATTCTCTCCTGACTGCTTACATGTATTTAAAAAAATATAAGTAGTAAACATTTTGATGTATTGATATATACTTTGATAAATTGATACAGATAAGCATGTGCATAGCTGAACATAGCAAGTACTTGTATCATTGATTGATTGATAGCACAAGTGCAGGAGACACAGTACGCATTGTGTGACTGACGCATCAGCATCCACGGCGCGCTTTCAAATGGGATTATACTTACTTGCGGATGAAGAAGAGCCTCATAATTCCCAACTATTTAACATTAAACCTAGCAAATATCTTTTTCAAGTCTAAGTTTAACTGAACAAATACAGAGGTTGGTCACTTAAAAATTCAACTGGCAGTTAAGTTGATGTAACCCGGTGGTGCGGGGCAACCAACTACCGCTTGAGATTCTTGTCTTGAACTTACTTATCAGAAGGTGCTTTAAATCTTCCCACTCCAAAACTATTTCTTCTTTTAGAGTTTCTTTCCATTGGAGTAAAGGCTTTATGATAATCATCCCTGAAAACAAAAATATACAAAAGATCAACTTCAATATTTCTGTTCAAAGTTATGCATTACTTGTTTTGTCAGTGGTAGGCCTAGTCAGTGGCATATAAATAAATTTTAAGGAAAATGAACTGGCTTTACAGGGTGTCCCAATAAAAACGCAACAAACATTGAGCTTTTATTTTGAGCGAACAGAGCCAATGGTGAGCAAATGTTACAATAATATTAAAGAGAAGACCATTGGCTGTTACAGGATTTTTGTTTTGTTTAATTTGGATACCTTAATCAAAAGTTATTGCACATTTTGTAAAGATTTGAAAAATCTTGATGGTCTGATTTGTTGATCTGTAAAGATTCACCTCTGGTGAGGTCATTGGGCACATGTTGAATGGAAATTGCTAAAAACATCACATGATTAGGAGAAGCATCCCTTGAACCCATTTCATGACATAAGGCCTCGATTTAATGATGATCTGCTGATATTAAGCAGATTGTTGAGTCTGGTTATAGTCAACCTGTTGCGTCCCCTTGACGGGCCAGATGAATCATTAACTTACTTGAGTTCTTAAACTCCTTTGTCTTGCGTTTTCTTCCGTGGTTTCGGTTAAAGACTTATTATTGGTTGACATCTTTCATTAGAATCCTTTTTTGACTCTTTTGGGAGAAATTGTATCCTAAACTACCCGATTGTCGCAACAGAAGTAACAGATTCAAGGAATATGAGAGTATCAGGAAGATCCGTACTTTCATTAAAAATGTTGACCTACTTAGTTAAAAATTAACTTAAAATATCACTTAATGTTAGGTACAGGTCAGGTAAGATTGATTTGGATTGATTGTGCTCTAATTGGTTGCAGAATTCTCTTCATTTCAAGTTCGCATTTTTTTACCTTGAAGTCTAAACTTAGAAATCGGACCAAAGTAGATTTAAAGGGCTTTCTTAAATTCTTCATATCTTTGGACTGGAGTGGTAAAATGAAACGGGACAAAAAGCATGTTGTAGGGTAACGCTTTTGAAAAATATATATTACTATGATTTAATTTTTTGGCAACTACTTTTTAATATTATTTATTTTCTCGTTGCATTAATATTGGGACAAGCTGTTTAACCATTATCCTATACAACATATGAAATTCAAAATTTTAAGTTGATTCCAGAGATCTTAGAGGGGAGAAATGCAAGCCTGAATATACCCCAGGCAAATATATATAATGACACCTTCAGTCATTAAGCTTAAATTTGGTGTTAAGATCCACTTGAATCAAGGAAACATATTATTGCACTGCAAAAAGATGAGAATCTTTCAGTATTAATCATACATCGCAACAAGATTCAATGGTATGCATTACCTGCAAAATCTGAATTACCCTTTTTTGAACCTCATTTTGGAATCAATTATGCGGAGCCTGTTATCTTGCATTTAAATCTATTGTTGATATAGTCATCTCCTAAATTTAAGAATATCCTGTAACCCTACTGCCATATTTACAATGAAAAGAAGCAAACTTAACCTAATTGTGACACCAAGTAATTAATGACAGATGTGTTGCTGTGTTCTACATAGAATATATGCGTTGCAAATTCTCTGACAATATCGGTGCAAATTGCTGTTCTTTCTGTGATATCACTTCTTGGAAGTGGCAAGTGTGAGCCATTCATTTGCATTTCCAATTTGTATGCCACTTCAAATGCGTGCATCAGTAGTGTAACAGTAAACAATCAGTAGTAAGTTCATCGGTAATGCAGTACACAGAACAGAATACCCATAAGCTCAGCTCTTAGATTGATATTGAGCAAAGTAATTGCGAACAAACTGACAAACAAAACCCTGCAGGGTTTGACAAAGCTGGTGTAGCATAGCAAAGCAAAAAATACTACTCAATATTGAATGCATGACACCTAACCCCCCCCCCATAAATAGCTGAAATGTTTCTGAATTGGTCCTGGCATGGTGAAGGCTGAAAGCACAAGCTGGTGTCAAGCAGGTTTTGACAGTCTGTCAAAATCTAAGCCAATGATCTTGACCATTTTGCTATAGACACAATGTAGATCATGCACCGACTACTAGCTACATATCCTACCTTGATTCTGTTTTATGTTTGCCAAAATTGAAGCTGGTCCCCCGTTTCCTCTTCTTGTTTACTGCGGGTGTGTTAAGCTGTTTACATGGTGTCCTGCAATGGTGGGTGGGTGCATTGTATGAATTGATTAGTGTGTAATGTTGAGGTTCGAACATGTAATGAAAGTGAAATAATACTGATTGATAGTCTCCATTAATTAAAGGATATATCAGAACCTTCCCAAGAAGCCTTGCTTCAAATGGGATTTTTTGTACGGGTTGTTATAAAAGGGTTTAGTAATGAAAACATAGCACAATTAGCAGGTATGCTTCATCACTAAACCTGTACAAAAATCCCATTGGAAGCCATGCATGATGGGAAAGTCCTGATATCTTCTGCTATTCAGGGGTTCTCAACTTGTCTTTACAATGCTCAACATAAATGAAAAAACATTGTAGGGGAAAGCGCCAAACTTGCCTATTCCTCAGAGTATTCCTAATGTATTTCTTTGATTTTAGAGAGTGTAAAAGCGCCAATCAGTACTTGTCAAAGTGCCCAATTTGGCGCACGCACCGCTAGTTGATAATCTCTGTCATGAGGTTTGAGAACTTGAAATATGAATAATGTCACCCAAATATTTATTGGAGGCAGAAAAATTGTTAACAAACTCGTCTTGGTTGTATGAGCAATGCAACCCCTCATCCAAAACAGAAGCAATCAGTATATTGAGTCAAAATTTATACTATATAAGTGGTATTTTTCACGTTTCATTTATTTTCACGATTTTTGTGCTCAACTTGTCCGAAAGTGAATGGACTATAAAATGTATGTGCATGTCCTGTGATATATGGTAAAATTTTCTTGTGCGCGAAAATAAAAATGCACGAAATGATGAGAAATCAACTGTGCGCAAAATTACGGAGCGTGAAAATATTCACATTTTGCAGTAACGAATTTACACACTAATAAACTCAATAGTGCATGCATCGGTATGAAGCTATTACAGCTCAACAACTTTAAATGATTAAAATGATATGACATTGTTGGCATTGTGGTTTCAAGATAGCATGTCACTTTGTTGTGTCACCGTAGAGCTTTGGGCAAGCATCACAATGGAAGGAGCTACTAAGTGCAACAACCATGAAAGTCAATCTGAAACTACCAGTATCCCAACAAAGCAAAATGAGACCATGATACAAACTAAAAACAATGAATACGGTGTGTCCAGAAAAAAGCACCTTACAATATTTGCAAGTAATTTCCTAAGATAGCCATAAAGTATGTAAAGATTGCATTTCATACTTCATGAAATGAACTTAAAAATTGTTTCATTTATTTGCAATCAGTAATCTCAACAAAAGGTTGTATTTTATCATTATTTATAAAAAACTTTATGTAAAAAATCATTTTATGGACTATGAAATGCAACCTTTACATACTTTCTGACCATCCGGTAAAGCCTAAACTTTCCACACAAAGATTAAATGTTTTTGGTTTTTTTTGGTGGGGACACACGATATACAATGGATTTCCATAAAATATGGTCGGTGAAATGACATAATGCTGCAGACATCAAGTGAAGATATTGTTAAATCATTAACACATGAATGCGTGCATATGGAACTGGACCACCCATATGGAACTGGACCACCTCTACATTCAATCGTTTATGTTTCAATATAGCCGTATGTTTGTACATCTCCTAGAATCTGTTTACCGTTAAAGAGTTTTCAGGACTGCATTAACTCTCAATATGAATGGAATCAATGGTAACATGTAGTCAGACAAAACATTTGATAGGTGAAGAACTAAAGCCTTTTGGAATTTTGCAGCCAGAGGTACATAGTTAACAAAAGAGGATAACTCTGCTGCAGAAGTGCCAATGTGCGTCCACATTACACTTGACAAAGATCATGTCCACATCATGATAAGTTATTAAGGTGTTTGAGCACAATTAGGCCACAACTTTGTGCAGCCAGTCTCAAACTGGTCAACGGCCTTATTTTTCCAAAATGGCGGCCGCAGGCTTGATTGATCATCTCAATATTACTGTATAATATTCATTACATGTTTTGAAATTATTTTGAGGTGCATAATCAAGCCTACAGTTGCCATCTTGGAAAATCAAGGCTGTGGCCAGGTTGCGGTCGGCCGCACAAAGTTGTGGCCTAATTATGCTCCAGCGCATAAGGTCAAACTGAGCACATTGACTGTGTCAATTTATTGCTAAGTAATCATTGAGTCCATATAAAGGGGCCTCTTCAAAACTCAACCGCTGGTTGACCAAACAAAACTGCTGGTTCTGGCTGGTTGCTATTGTTCTGAACAATGTCATCCGCCCACAACTGCCGGTTAAGTTTTCAAGTGGTCCCTAAATACTTAATACACTACAAAATAAGCTTCAAGCTTTCATCAAAACATTGTGCTTAGCTTTTCTTTTTTGAACTAAAATATTTGTTGTTAATATTTTCCTCTTGACCTTTATCAAACTACAGATTGTCCTAATGTTTGATTTTTTTAATCAATAATCAAACTTTGATGGACCAATGAACCAATTGTTTTTGGCATGGACATTTTTCTGAATATTGAATGATGATAAAAATGACTGCATTTATATGATTAATGTCAAAATTTTACAAAACAAATAAAGTCTGTGCCATAATCCTTTGGATGGTGTAAACAAAAATCCAGTCTGCAGGGCACAATATCTTGCACCATGGATTTTTGTTTATGCCATTTGAGGAATCATAGTGCATCACTGCAACATTGCAAAATGTCTAACGATAGCTAGTCTTTACACGAAGTGTGCTCTACCGGTTAACGTCGAGCGATGTTGCAGTAATTAAATCGCTGGACTCAGAATGCACCATTATGGCAACGACTTTAGCTAGCTAGAACTCTGAATACATTCTGAAGCACAGTGACAACCCACAACCAAATGTGTGCTGATGGAGATAAACATAATAAGAAATTGATTGGCCTACCTTAGGCACCTCTCATGAGCTCTCTGGTCTTCACACCAACATGGAGCAGTAGTTGTAGTAGCAGCCTTCTTGTTTGGGATTGCTCCGATAAACCTGTCAACATTCAAATATATCATTGATTTACTGAACATTATCAATTCTGCCCAAACCCTGGAAACAGTCCAATATTCCAACGTGTCATTTCCCCAAACAATTTTCATTTCAAACAATTTTTGCTAAATGTTTTTCAAAACAGTTATTATCTCAAAGGTTAGAAAAGGTTTAGAAAGCATCTCCCCATGCAGTGAGGTGATCTTTCTGCTGATGCTGCCATCCATGGTTGCTTCTTTGCCTCCTTGAAACAGACTAACTTTTTCAAAATAGGAGGTGAACTTCTGCCTTGGCAACAAGTTGTCAGCTTTACACTCTTTTTGTGTTTACAATTTTGCTTAAAAAGGTTCATAGTCTGAAAGGTAGCTATCGGAAACCCTTGTCACAAAACCTTGCGGCAAGGTTACGATGTGTTTACAGTGTTATACCAGGTAGAAATTCAGCGGACACCAATCGTCTGTAAGCTGTAGAGACGCAGGAATTTAATTCTGAGTTAAAGCCTTGCGGCTTGTTCACAATGACTTCAGTTATGGTCCAATAACAAAGCTACCATAGCATGAATTTTAGAATAAAAAACTTTCAGATCAAAAATTGTACCAATCAAAAACCTTTATGTTCTAAAAATTTCCCCTTAACTTTTATTGACCAGGGATTGGGGGAGGGGTGTTATAGTTACCTATAGTAGATACTTGATGAGTCTTCAAACACCTGTTTTTTGCTGGAACTATCGCTACATGAAACAGCTTCAAATACATTGCTTTCCATTAAAACCTGAGCAATGAAATGATAAAAATCTTAAATTATTTAGAAATCAATGTATCACTAAATCATCATAAGGCCACATACATTGGGTTGTGATGGAAATAATGCTGATGTGGCATATAAAATCATAAATACAATTCTTGGACCAAGGAGGTTTTTAAGGAGAACAAAAAGTCAAATTTGTTCCTCCGAACCTTCAACAATAATCCCAAGATCAGGTTAAATCTCTGTGACCGGGGGAATTTTTTTTTTTCAGGAAGCTGCCCTGGTTCTTTTGTCATTTAAATGTTTGCCTGTAGTTATTAACATCTATTTCTTTTCTTTTTTTGAAAATTGCCACTGGTTCGTCACTAATTGCGCCCACGTTCAGGTCAAATACCTGTGATTCAAGGGCAATTTTTTGAGAAAGTTACCTACGGATTTAGTTTCCTTAATCAAGGAACAAAATTCAATCGTTGAACACTTGTGACTCTAGACACTCAATCTTGAAAGCTGTTTTAAGGAGAGCAATGGGGCAAATTGCTGCCTTTTGAGTCTTCAACAACTGCAACCAGTTCAGGTAAAAAATCGCACATTGATCCAGGGTGATTGATTGTTCTTTTTTTTTTTTTTGCTCACGTACCTTGTGCTCTTCGAAAAGTTTTTTAGTAATGGTTACCCTTTCTTCTTGATTTTGGAAAATCACTCCTGTCCTTCAACAATTGCCTTCATTCAGGACCAATTCCCCTGAACCAGGTCATTTTCTTTTTGAGAAAGTTACCCCTGAGTCTCAAGTCTTTTCTAAAAAAAGAGCTTTTATAGAAAATGGACTCAACCACAAATCCAGGCCTTGTCTTTTGAGGTGAGTGAGAGTGATCACTCACCTAAAATCAAGCTGAGGAGAGAGCTTTTTATTACTCACCTACATACATTATATTGTAGGTGTACATGTAATAATAATACTAGTGATTAACCCTAACCCTAGCATGCCAAAGTGCATAGAATTCTACACAACACAGGAAAAAAGGAGAGGTTTGTGTGTGAGTCATGCATGCAAGGACTGTGCTTGTAATCCTTCACCATGCAGTTTAGGATATAACGCTCTATGCTTAGAAATTTCATTGTATTGTCCAGGATGGTTAGGGTTAAAATCACTCGCCTACAGCTCACGAGACACATTTTGAGGAGAGAGATTGGTCACTCACTATATCGCAATTTTCACAAGACAAGGTCTACAAATCCTGTCTTATTAAAAGAAAAATATTTTTATCACTTGTGTTAAGTAAATAAATCTTAAGTTATATTTCAATTGATTACCTGGCATAATTTGACGACATTCTCATGGTTGACTTTATGTTCTAAACCACCATGGTGTTCTAGGTAGTGGTGGAGAATTTCTACAGCATCTGTCCCTGTGAAGCAACTGTCATAGCTACGCATATTACGCTTACGCCGTTTAACTTCCACATTCTCTTGGAGGTACTGAATGATACCGTTCCAAAGTTGGGTGAACT
>JXSR01S006365.1:10379-22301 GCA_000969725.1 Ophiothrix spiculata
CGTTCAAACTCAACCTTGGAAGTTTCATGTATAAGCATCAAACGGACCAACATTTTTTCTAATTATTTTACCAAACATGTTCAGACGCACAAATATAATACAAGAAATGCTCAGGATTATAGTATTAATAAAACTAGAAAGTATTTTCTGATCGTGCTGTTCGGAATTGTGGACTATTCTTTTGGAACTCTCTGAATAACGACATAAAAAGATGCAAAACTACAAAAGAATTCAGAAACAGTCTGAAGAAAAATCTATTGTCAAATTATAGTTGAATCTGATTTATATGGAAATTTAATTACATAATAATACCTAATCGGAGCATTTGTCTTGTGTACTGTTATTTGTGTTCGTTTTGATGTTGTTGTTTTGGCCTATTTTAGTAACTTATTTTGTTTTAGGGCATCATCACTTCAGGTCTTCTTGGTCTTTTGATGATGTCCTCAATATCATTTTTGTTTTATCTTTTGATGTGTTTTTTATAAAATGTGTGTACCTGTTGATATTGAAATAAAGTTTGATTTGATTTGATTTGATCAATACAATTGTACAATTTACTCTTAGCCCTTACTTCAACTTGAAAATATAAGATATGAAAATCTGCTACACACATGGATATCCCAATGATGCCATTGGTTCTTGTCTCTTGCAGGTGGCTAGCCTTAATAAAGATACCGCCTATGTTCTCAACAAACATTTATACAATGAAGTACAAGAAGATTGGCCTCTCTATTCCGAGGAAGACAAGTGCACAATTAGGAAGTAAGTCCTAAAACAATAATCCAGAGTACAGGGCTGCATTGTTTATAAATGCAACCCCTACCCTGGATTTTTGTTTAAATTGTCCAATAAATATTTTATTTTGCCTATAATAGAAATATTTTGTGGACCATTTTTTAATTGACACTTTTCAAAAATGATGCACAAACAGGTTTATTACTTATAAAATCTCCTGCTTTTTGATGCACCAAATTCATCATTTTATTGATGTTGGGACCAAAATTATTTCAAGCTAGTGCATATAAATAGAGCAAGCTCCATAGGATGATATATGTGTTCGCCTAACATGCCACGCGTGTGTGCAAGTTGAAGAGGAACTTGGTATGATGCGCATGTATAATGCGTTGGCACATACACAAACGCTCAGTAAAATAGGCAAGAGAAATTCTCATCTGATTGACGTGTCATCGTGGAGACATAATTTCCCAAAATGTACATTCCTGGAATGTTCCAAAAAAGAATGTACATCAATGCACATTCCTGGAATGTACATCAATGTACTTTCCTGGAATGTACATTGATGTACATTCCAACCTCTCATGGTGCTTTCCCCAATGTTACCTCAAAGGTGCCAATTTTGAAAATGATATAAAAATATTGATAAAACATGAATCAGTTAATTTGACTGAAAAGCAGATATTAGTATTTGTGCATACTTCAAGATTTATAGAGTATAGACACATGTGTCTGAGTTATTTCCGTTGTAATATTATGACTTTTTTCCCGTTATCTGTGTGTTTTAATGCCTAGACATATAGAAGGTGCCCAGCACTGTTCGATGATTTTTAAAGGTGCAAAAGCTGACTTTTTTTACCCCAACTTTTAAAATCAAAAGATATTTTGATACTACATGAAAGCTTGTATTATTTTTTTGATCTCCTGTAAATTTTTCTACCCAAATTAGATTTCCCTAATGGAAAATGGTCTAAAAAGATGCAAATTACTAAAAATTTAGTTAACTACAATATGTATCTGTAGTTCTCTGAGTTGTTTTCAAACTCATTTTTGTTTGTAACATCAACCCAGTTAGTTCAATGCAAACTAACTTCAGAATTGTAATATATAGGTGATGGCCCTTCAACTAAAGCAGGTAAATGTACGTGTTTATTTTTTGAGAAAAAAAGGGTTTCCTGCCACAACCCTAACCAAGAGAAGATATCGTGTGTATCCCATCATGCATTGCTTCTTATGGGAAATTTTGTACAGGAATTCATGTTAGTAGTTAGTGATGAAACATGCCCAAAATGCAAGATTACAACAATTAACATTGATTTATGGGCATTTCATCACTAACTACTCACATAATTTCCCATACAGACAATCCCATAGGGAGCAGTGCATGATGGGATATACACACACTATCTTCTCTTACCCTAACCCACTAAAGGCCAAAAACTCCTCCAATCTTATCGTATAAAAAATCCCTATTTTCATGCATTCGACTGGGGGATTCGAACCCAGGACCTCTCGCATCCAATCTTCACCTTTACCAAGCCACCCACAAGGGCTGCCTCAGCAACAATTCGGTGACCATATATATCACCCGGTTGTGACGTATTTGCACCTCTTTGTAACACAAAGACTACTTAGGAGATAGTTTTAAATGAAAAAGTGTTAAGATTACTGAGAACATGTCAGACAGTTTTGAAAAATTGTTGGAAACAACACTGTGTCTGTTTCATGAGATTTAAGTGCTTTACGTTTACGTGCTTTGGTTTGGAGCTACTGTTTTGTTTCAGGTTTTGATGTAGGGTTTATCAGGTTAAGCAAAAGAAGATATCAATACCTTCCCAGCATGCCTTGCTTCCAAAGGAATATTTTGTACAGGTTATCATGAATAGTTTTAGTGATAAAACATACCTCAAATGCAAATTGTGGATGAGATCTGTTAATTTTGCTATGTTTCATCACTGAAGCTATTCATGACAACCTGGGCAAAATATCCCATTTGAAGCAAGGCATGATGGGAAGGTCCTGAAATCTTCTCTTTTGTTAACAAACCAATTGCCAATTTAAATCATGTTAGCTTAACCCAGATTTCGACGCACAGTCTCGTAAACGTTGGAAATGGTTAAATCTTGAGTACCATTATAACTGTCTCGACTTATAAATGTTGAAATAAACCACCCTTACCAATTGTCAGTTCAGCTAGCGTTAACTTAACCCAGATTCCCCCAATAGTCTTAACTTGAAAATGTTGACATAGAGCTCATCTGCCATTCACAGCACAAGCAGTGAAAAACAGACAGTATAATTCGATAGTCTAGTGTCCTTTTTAAAAAAAAAAGTATATTGCTTAAAACCTTTTAATGTATTTCTCACACTCCAAAAATATAATGGCAATAATTATATAAAATCAATGGAGAATATGCATCTGTGAGAAAAACCCTTAAGCTTTGACCAGAATATCAAGTGTGTGAGAATCTGGGACAAGATTTAGTTTAAATAAATTGTTTAAAGGTGATATAGTTATTAATGGCCAATTTAAATAATGGTTTTTCATAATGCATCTTATTTTCAATAAGATCTTTCACAATCTATGTGCCTCTCCAAATCCATTCCAGCCTCACTCCAGTCCTGGTCTACGTCATCTGAACTCATATGCTGAGAACTTTCCTTTCCGTCGTCTGACTCTTTCACAGAGATCCTTCTACTCTTATGCGCCATCACTTTTGAACTACTTACCTGAAACCATTGTTCAGTCTGCAAGCCTTCAAATTGGCTGTCAGGACCATCTTCTCTAGGTTTTTTTTTTAAATTAGTCTTGGCATGTTTCATCTTTTTTTCCCATGTGTAATGTTTTTTTTAGGGCATCCCTTTAATTTATTGTTCTTCAATATTAGGTTTTGCCTGGTGTTTTAACCAAATGTTATAAATACTAAATAAATAAATAAAATACATCATTTACAGACTGTGATCAGCATATTTTTCTGTTTGAAATTTCTATTGTTTTCAGAATTTCTTTAAAAGCACAACTCATTCTGTCTTATTTTCTTGTTTTCAGACATCTGAAGAAATTTCATAAGAGCCCAATTCAGGCCAATAAATTCAAAAGTCTCAATCAGATCCAATAATTTTTTGATGATACCGGTACTCACATAGAAATATTTCAGTTCCTATCAAGACCCTTCTTCACTCTGTTCTGTCTTTTTTGGTCTTTTGAGAACTTGCATTTATTATGAACTTAACCCTAACTGAACATTTAACTGTTCTCGTTACTCAAAAAGGGGAGGCTGATGAAAAACATGTGTTTTCACCAGGATTCGAACCAGGGACCTCCCATTTCCCCAATGAGTGATACCCGTAGCAAGCCACCACTGAGACGCCACCCGGGCAGCGATTTGGTCCCTGTATATAACCCCCATTTTCTTGATTTTCTAAAGTGAGATTTAGTGAGATTTGGTTCTGTTTGGGTTATGTGATTTTTAATTAACCCTAACTGAACATTTAACTGTTCTCAATTCTAGCCTATCTCCTCGAAAAGGGGAGGGTGATATGTGTTTTCACCAGGATTCAAACCAGGGACATCCCATTTCCCAAACGAGTGATACCCGTAGCAAGCCACCGCTGATACGCCGCCCGGGCAGCGATTTGATCCCTGTATATAACCCCCATCTGTGACGTATCTGAACTTTTCGTGATTTTCTAAAGTGAGATTTCGTGAGATTTGGTTCTGTTAGGGTTAATGATCCTGACGAATCTGTTCAGTGTATTGCTAACTCATTTGGATTTGTATTCTTGTTTTCAGACATTTAGACTATTTTCGTAAGAGCCCAGCTCATTCTGTTTCACCGCCATCGTCTCCGCCTCTGCCAGTTTTATCAAACAAAACTAAACCACCTGAGAAACTCAGAGCCATCAAGAAATCAATCCAGAAAGCCAATAATAGTAGTACAACTAATACAACAGTAAGTATTTTAAGAAAGTCGTATCTGCAATAGCTGCCATTTGTCAAAAATTTGGATTGCACACTTTATAATCTCCAGTCTTGGGTCAGTGGTTCTTGAAATGGTTCTTCAAGTGAGGCTGTCACCTGAAGAACCATTTCAAGAACCACTGACATAAGACAGGAACAGTTTGAGGGAATTTCCACATTCTTGTGACAAGGTGTAAAACAAAAATAACTTAGGGCAGCCATTGCAGATCTTGCACTCATATGACGAGTTAACCCTTTGAACCTTGTCCACTCCATGTGTATCTGTGCCACTCACCCGGATCAACCCAAAAGTTAAAAGACACAATATAACTTACTTTGGTATTGATTCCCCTTGCTTTACTTTTTCATTTTACAGTAGTCTGAATTGTTCCAATAACCAGCATTCACTAAAGAATACTATTTATGTCGACCAACATATTCAACATTTACATTGTAGTCTATGGGCAGAGCCATATTTGTTGAAGATAATGATCAAATTTATGAGAATATGAGGAATTTTTCACCTCTGTCGAGTAAATAAGAGCAAAATGACCCATCAACCATCAGTTCAAAGCTTCATTGATGTCTTTGGATATAAATAGAGCAAATAGACCATTGAAAATTGTAACTACCCATGACTGTTGACAGACACATCAAGTTTCTGGCACATGACCTAAAAGCCGGTAAACCTGCTCATCAGGTATATGGTACATGTACACGTGAGCTTCACTTCTACCCCTCTTTCAATTTTGCATCTTACCAGGGGCCTATTTCACTAACATTTAGCGATGGTCGCTAACCCTGTTTTGATCGCTAAACTCCAAAAATGATTGCTAAATTGTCAAAAATGCCCGCTATTTAGTGATCTTTTTTGGAGTTAGCGATCAAAACGGGGTTAGCGACCATCGCTAAATGTTAGTGAAATCGGTCCAAGGACTCCATTCAAGATCACTTTTGATGGAACTTAATGTGGTGATTTAATTAAATCATCGAAAACAACTTATGTTACCCTAAGAATCACTAAATAATGACACTGAAAATTTATTGTTGTATTCTTTCAATGTTATTTTGCGTATCAGTGAAATTCCCTATGCATCGTATTATTAATAATACACAATATTTAAATACGCTATTCACCGTAGTATCATAACGCTGGCCATTTTTATTACAGCTGAACCAGAGAAGAGATCAACGTCGGCCCAATAGCCTTTTCGGGATTTCCAATCTCTTATACAGAAACTCAAATATCGCTAATTTGTTCCATTGAAATACATTGCGTTTTTGTCAAACTTTAGAAGCTCACTTTGGTTGTAATCGGAGTACACTTAAGGTTTGTGACACATACCCATAAGGAGATGAATGTTCCTAACATTATTTTATCACAGGTTTCCTAAGTTTACTCCTAATAAACACACAAGGATCATCCGAAGATACCTATTTTTCGCTATCGGGGTATGGCTACCGCACGAAGTGTACCGTATAATATTACCGTAATTTATCAGTAGCTCAGACTTATTTTAATTTAAAAAAAAAAGAAAGAATGGAAACAAAAGAAGAATTGTATCATAGAGAGTGACAAGTCAAAGAAAATGATTGGATATAATTGAAATAAAAAGAAAAGAAATGAAGGGAAAAAAATATAAAATAGTGGGCCAAAGCAAGAATCGAACCTGAGATCCGCAATCCCCAGGCGAGAATTCTACCACTAGACCACACGTCTTTCTGATAACTGTGGGGGAATGTAAACACTAATAGAAATGTGTATTGCGCAAAGGCAAAATATACATAAAATTGGAAATCAAAATTGGGAAAATTCTGTTAATTTCTATTATATTTAGAGAAATGATATTATTTAACAAAATATATGGGCTATTTAGGAAGAGTATGATGAAAAAAATAGAGCAAAATGGGTTTGCCAATCGGGCGCAGTGGCTCATGGGCCGACGTTGATCTCTTCTCTTCAACCGAACAAGGGAATCGTCAGAACCATTTTGCCTTACACTAGGCCATTTTCATTAGCACAGACCTATTAACATTAAGGTTATGATATCCCCCCAAAACAGCTCCCCAATGCGCTTGTGTCGACAAGGCAAGTGTGGTGAAGCGATTTGCCCAGGTTCACAAAACTTTGGCACTAGCATTGCTCAAACTCACAACCTTCTTGGGCCCGTTTCATGAAGATTTGAATCAAACGTACGTTTGATATATCAAGCGTAAAATAGGTTGATACAATGTAAATTTACGTTTGAAATCAAACATACCCTTGATTCAAATCTTTATGAAACATGCCACACATGCCATAATGCATATTTGACCAATAAAATGCTTATAGTCACTCAGCTAATGCTCAAGATACATGAAGGGTTTTGCTAGTCAGAAAGAGGAATCCGTTTACAAGTTATAAATTAAGATCTGATTACTCAGGAGTGAATTTTTTGATTTTCTAGATTAAGTTGTTGGTTTTTTTCCAGAGGAAGTTAAATGAACATAAATTGTGATATTTGTTTAATAATATAATGGATTTAAATACCTTTGTTCTACATAGAAAAAACGCCAACTCTTACCTGAGTATACAGACTATAAACCACAGAAGAAACAGCGTATAGCTCACAACAAAAAAGCCAGTCCAGTTCCCAATGGCACGTCCAACAGTGCCAACTCCTCTCCGTCGACCAAATCGGATATTGTCAGCACTACCAACCCATCGCCGGTCATGAATCCGTCGCCGGACCAAAGCTCTTCCAGTGCCAACCATGCCAGTATTAGTCCGAGTAGAAAGGCCAAAGAACACAGTAGCTCTAACAAACACGATCATAGCAGTGGGAGTAGCAAAAAAGGTGCGGACTCGACGGGGAAGCATTCACCAGCTGGAGTCGTGTCTTCTACATCAAATGTACCAGAATATATTAGGTATGCAGACAATTTAAACAAAAATCCATGGTAGGGGTTGAATTCAAAAACAATGGGACCCTGTACTCTGAAATTTTGTTTTCATTGTCCAATAAATTATTGTTTGGTCTATAGCCAAGACAGGGAAAGTGGGGTGTTCATGTGTGGTGTATGTGTTTATACGAGGGGGGATCAAAAAAATGTAAAGATCACCAAGAAGGAAAACAGCTGTATCAATGGACTTTTGTCAGGATTGTTACTTGTCCTTGTGTACATTATGGTGCAGAAATGTTATCAATAGCATTTATACTTTCTATACAGGTGGTGATAGAAGTCAGCAACCTGCCTTCGCTAACCACATAAACTGCATGGAGAAATCAAAGAACTGTGGCATGATTAAGTTCCTACATTTGAGGGATTACAGCCCAGTAATTCTATGATGACACTCCCAAAGTTTAGATGTTTGATATCATAGTATAGGTTAGAATCTCCTCTTTCCATTGAATCCAAAATTATGGAAGTCTGTCAAAAAATAATGTTATAATGGTGTAATAAAGCATGCCCGACCTGAAAATGTTAATTTTAGCAAAATACAATATGGAATTTTTTGGCTAAAAGAAGTCCGTCTGTGGACAGTAGGTTTTAAGTGGGAGGAATATGTTACTTTGCACAGTGGCCATTTAAAAATGACTTTAAGGTCGCATAATAAAAATATGTTCCTGGCTGTATTTATTTTTGTTGATCTTTAAAACTTTTTGATATCCCCTCGTATGTATGTTCCATTTGATTAAGTAAATTTGTTTCTGCTGTATCTCCCAATCCATATATCCTACGCTCATTATATTCTGTAACAAGGTGGGGCTTGGGCCAAAGTACATAACATATGTGATGGCTCACCCCAAAAGGGGGGACTTTAAAGATGATATCAATTTTTTTTTTTTTTTCATTTCATCTGTTGCAGCATTTTCTAAGCTTTAAAATGACACCTTGTTGAAAT
The DNA here is from genome assembly GCA_000969725.1 of Ophiothrix spiculata. Classification (NCBI taxonomy): domain Eukaryota; kingdom Metazoa; phylum Echinodermata; class Ophiuroidea; order Amphilepidida; family Ophiotrichidae; genus Ophiothrix; species Ophiothrix spiculata. Next base: position 18,962 of record JXSR01S006365.1, read on the forward strand.
TGATTGAGGCGATCAAATTTTACAATTACAAAATCTGCTGGAAATTCTTATTATTTTTATTTTTTGCTGCCTATTTTCACCTGTATCTTGAAAAGTTTTCGGGGTGAGTCATCACATATAATGCCAAGTAACAAAAATAATAAGTTGATTGTCCTCGCCCACACCAATTTTTCAGAAATTCAAAAACTTTTTGTTATTTTTCTGCCGTAGCTTGATTTAAATATCAGAAGAGGTTGAGATGTAAAAAGTCAATACAAGTGTTTGGGTATCATTCATAAACCCACTAGACATAATTTCTTGGGGTAGTAGATGTAGAGAAATGAGGAAATTATATTGGCCTCCTTGTAATATGCAAGTATTTAGCTATTGGAAAATTAGCCCAAAGTGAATAATGGCTTGCTGAAAACTAATGATAAGGACCTCCCTTACCAACTTTTTAAAAAGTCTGGACTATCAACTTGTAATTTTTGTTACTTGGTGTAATAGCACTTCCAGTTATGTAAGCACTTCATTGTTTCAAATTCCTAAAAGTCACTTGTGGCTTGTCCTTTCAACATCTGATTTTAAAGGGCTGCAACGCCTCCAAAATAAGGCAGCCAGCAGACGTGCCAACTAGTATGCTTTTGGTGTGTTTAGTACGCCAAACCATTCAAAATATGCTAATACACTTTTTATGCTTAAAAATACGACTTTTATCAAAAAAAAGAAAACGACTGCGTCTGCATGTGAAGATTAGCGTGTCTATTAACTTGAGTTTCTTGGTAATAGTGACATAAACTGCTTGCTATACCATAACAAAATGGCAGAGCGGCGTGGCTGAAAAGATTAGTCAGTAAAGTGAAACTTTATTTGGCAGTTTTAAACAAAAACAAATCTTAAAAATGTACATTAAGGTCATGACACATGGAAATGGGCATTACTGGCATCTGAAATTTATAGTTAGAAGAGCAAAAATGTAAAGGATTTATGGTACGGTAAGTCAAGTAAGCTTAAGATAGGGTTTTTTTGACGATCTTTTACAAGTTTCAGGGACCCTGTAATATACGCTTTTATGTGAAAAATACGCATTTTTGGGTTGCAAAATACTCTTTTGTGATCTGAGAGGTTTGCATGTCTGAGCCAGGGTGGTCTATGCCTGCGGACAGGATGCATGCTCGAATGAGCTGTTGCACTCACTACATTGGCTTAAAGTTAAAAGCTGTGTATATTTTAAAATGATGTTGTATGTCTTTGAATGTTTAAATCAGTGGTGGGCAACCTTTTCACTACTGCGGGCCAAAAAAGAGTTGTGATATTTTTTGCGGGCCGCACCAAAAGCAGTATAATTGTAAAAGTTACAAAAGTTAAATTTTCTTGAAAAACATTTTGAATGACATGTTTTTCTGCAATTTGTTACTCTGAATGTCCCAATTTGGAAGCACACTACTAGTACGTCATTTTTCAAGTTTCCCGTGGGAGTATCAAAGTTTTCTTATCTAGACACTTGTACCTCTGGTTCCATGTAAAAATAAACAAAAACAATTCAGGAAACCCTCAAAAAAGCCCTTTTTCTCTTTGCTCAGTATGGGAAACGAATTTTCTTACTCATATTTTAATGTACATCGGTCAATATAGTATTAGGAAGTCTATAACAATAAGATAAGTTGTATATGGTAGTTAACCAGACAGGCAAACTTTTGCTATACTCTTGGTGTACTCCGCTACGTTTTCAACTACACTCAGCTTTATCTAATTTAGGATGGATACCTGAGATAAGTAAGCCTTATCTCAGATGGATACCGCATAATTTGTGTTTGTTTAGAAAAATAATTATTGTTGTGTTATAAACGATTTTTCTGGTGTTTTTGAATTCTAGATTTCTGAGGTGACAAGTTTATTCCACGCACAAGAACAATTGCATTTAGAGCTACCATTTTCAAATTGTGCAATTTGTTTTCCTTTTGGGGCTTGGCGGGCCGCAAAAAAAGAGTATGCGGGCCGCATGTGGCCCGCGGGCCGTAGGTTGCCCACCACTGGTTTAAATCATGTTGCTCCATTTTACCTTACAGATCTTATTACCATGTTGAGGGATACTGTATAAGCACCGATTGAGAGTAGGCGTAGACTTCGCTTCTCATCCGATAACACCAGGCTCTATGTTCCTCATTAAGAATGCTGGCAACCCCTCGTTCAATTAAGAATGTTGGCGACCATTTGTTTTTAATTGCGGCTCTACAGCTGTGGAATGTGTTGCCAATTCGAATCAGGGAGGCGCTGTCTATGCCTATTTTCAAACGGTTGCTGAAAATGCATTTGCTTAATGGACTTAATTTTGTTTTCTTACTTGGCTTCATTTTTGCTTGTAAACTTTTGTTTGTTTGTAAGGCAGTGTGTTTTTGTTAGACTTCCATATAAGTACAGATTATTATTAATAGTATTATTATTATTATTATTATTATAGAAACAGGTTGAATCGTTTATTTTGTGTATCGTGATAATTCTGTTCCATAAACAATGAGTTGTGTTGTGTTTTGATTGCCAGCTCCTATACAAGAATTGCCAATATGGAACAACGGGCAAAGTACAAGGACGATTTCAATACGGAGTACCCCGTCTATAAGCAGCTTCACCAGGAGGTAGCAGACGTGACCAAGAGGTTTCAGAGCATGAAGGAGAAACTTAATGAAGTGCCAAAAGATAGTGACGAGTATAAGAGTATATCAGACAGGGTCATTGAAGAATTTAGCAAAATTCAAGAAGTAAGTCATTTAGGTATTCAAACACGGTACAGAGTTGTTAATAACAACAATGATGCATACATGTGTCCGCATATTTTATCACGAGAGGGTGACTTTAGCCAACCGAACATGATAAAAATACGCCGACGCATCTGATGCAGAGTTTTTGATTTGTGATGTACAACTCTGTAGCGTGTTTAAATACATTTCAACAACAAAAATACTCCTGATGTTCAACTTCATAAAAGTATTCAGCAGAATCTGAAGCAAAATGCTAGTTTGTGAATGTTTGTTGCTTGCCATTTTTAATTGTTCCCAAGCACCAGGCTTTGCATGTACCACATACTTAAAGTGCCTGATGGGCGATGAACAGTGCGTCGAAATATGTGTACTGCGTAAACACACGCCAATTTGAATATCAACTGTGGATTTTGAAAGATTGATCAGCAAATGTGTAGCAAAAGAGTCACATGTTGGCAATTTCCAATTTTGATTTTTCTTTACAACCAGATTATTATGCATTAGATATGCTACATTTGGTTTAAATTCCATTATTATTAGTCAACTGGTACATGTATAATAGATACAGTAAGTTCAAGTTCAAGTTTTCAAGTTCAAGTTTA
>JXSR01S006365.1:32449-58246 GCA_000969725.1 Ophiothrix spiculata
AATTTACAAGTTGTATTGAGTTTTTATAAATGATCTATTGCAATTACAAAATATCTACTTTAAGTGGATAAGACTATTAATTGTTAGTCCTCTATGTGCTTAGCCCCCCAAGAGAAGATATTGTGTGTATCCCATCATGCACTGCTTCCTATAGGAAATTTTGTACAGGAAGTCAGGTGAGTAGTTAGCGATGAAACATAGCCATAATGTAACATTACATTATTATCTTTGATTTAGTGTCATTTCATCTCTAGCTACTCGTATAATTTCCCACACAAACAATCCCCCAGGAAGCAATGCATGATGGGATACCTTCTCTTGTTTAGCCCTATGTTCAATATGATGTAATGGCAGATGACAAAATATGCAATACGTAATAGATAAGGGCTATCTTTTTGCAGACAGATGTATTATAATATAATAGGTTTGATCCTAAGAGGCAATTTTGAATTATGCAATCTTTTGAGTAAAATAAGACAAAAAACTGTTGAGTGACTGTTTTCCACAAATAATAAGTGAAATTAACTATAAAGTTTGCTTTTATAGCATGTATGATTTTTTAATTGGGATCTCTTTTGTAATATTGCAACATTTGTGTAATATGCCAACATTTTTGCAACAATTAGTCTGACGACACTGTTGTTTGAAGTGGATATTTATGTTCATTTTCTAACAAAAAAAAATCACAATTTACTTCACAAAAAGTTTGAAAAAGTTGTAGAAATAACTGGAATTCTCAAAGTTCATTTCATTTTGGTTGAAATTTAGTAAGTTTTAAACCCATTAATTGGTATTTTTTTGTAAATTCAGATTTGTGCAAAAAAAGAGGGCACCATACATATTTCAAATTATTGATTATTCTTGATTATCGATTAAGTTGTTTGATCGTGGAAGATTTTGGCTGAAAATGAGGAGCAAAATCTTTTTGACATCGAAGACTTTATTTGCATATCTTATTTTGGTATTACGTAATAGCAAATCCCTTCATCTTAAAATGAATTTTTAAGAATAGCGCCATCGATTTTGACATTAACATCCCCACCTCTATAGGGTTCAAACAACAGTGCTGATTTCAGGTGTAAAATGTCAGAAATGAACTTATCCTTCATGTTATGAAGGATGGTTTCATGTTGAACCAAGGATACTAAAAAAGGGGAATCGTTGCTCGGCACTTAAATAATGTGACCGCCGTGTAAATCCTATGGGATGGCGTCCATCTTGGATTGTCACTCATAGAGGGTGGGTTATTGAATCTTCTGCCTTTTACGGCTCCATGTGACATACTTAGCCTTCAAAACGGATTAGAGGGAAAATTAGCGTACTTTGATCATAGCAAGTCGCAATAGACACTCTTGAAACGTAGATATGTTTTGCGCATGAAACAAATTTGTTCTACATGGACTTAATTTCTATTTGTGGTGGATAGTCACTTGCACGTTTGATTTAAAAATAATGCAAAAATGTACGGTCTTTTATTCACATGTTTTACACAAGCCAGAAAAACAACAGGTATTTTCCATGCTTGTATGTCAAGATACTATTTTCATGTTCGTAGCTGGTCGTAAGGGTCTTTTTGCCCAACATAGTAAAAATGCAGTATGTACATTGCAGATATATTGCAAGGTTCTTTTCCCTGTGGAGAAAATCGGCACACATGAGCAGACGATCAATTCTTTTGCACAACTTAAGGCAGTATCTACTATATCAATCATGTGTAAATACAACTTTTAGCATGGGATCTGCTATGCTTTGTAAATGCATACTGCATCTTTACTTGGTGGGGCAGATAAAGAGAAGATAGTGTGTGTATCCCATCATGTATTGCTTGCAATGTGATTGTTTGTATGGGAAATTATGTGAGTAGTTAGTGATGAAATACCCATAAATCAAATTTATTTGTTATAATCTTGCATTTTGGACATCATCACTAACTACTCACATGACTTCCTGTACAAAATTTTCCATAGGAAGCAATGCATGATGGGATACACACGATATCTTCTCTTGGGCAGATAGGTGACCATACTTTACCCATGTGATGTTGGTGTGATATTTAAATTGCATACATACATGCTTATGTAGACCAATGTGTGGTAAATTGTCACACAACAAGAATATTTTGAAAGAATCAAAATTTATCAATTATCAGAAAGTGTCATATGTAACAAGTGCCAGGATTTATACGGGAGAAAGTTTATGTTTGATCAAAACTATCCCTCAAGTGTTTGATGAAATGACAATGCATTATGCTATGTTCTACTTGTGCTATTTTTCTATCATACACTTGATGTTGGGTCATATGTAACAAGTGCCAGGATTTATACGGGAGAAAGTTTTTGTTTGATCAAAACTATCCCTCAAGTGTTTGATGAAATGACAATGCATTATGCTATGTTCTACTTGTGCTATTTTCTATCATACACTTGATGAAAGTTGACTTGTGTGTATACAAACTCAAATCAGGATTGATATCTGTATATTTGTATGTATTGATAATATATTGGATTATAATGTATGTCAGGAGCGTTGGACAGAAATCTGCCGACTGCCTGTACAATTTATCAGAAGTGAAATTGAACAACGATAGCCTTAGCCAAATTGACCTTTGTTTTCTATTTGCGCTCCATCTTGATGATGAAATGATGAAATATTTAGCTGTTTTCTTTCCTCTATAATTCTGTTATGAAAAAAACTATATATAATCTGAATTTCCTTGCTTTTTCTTTCTACTAGCCAATGAATGCAATTATTTTTTTTTCCTTGTGTTAAATGCATGTCTTTTTTCTCTTTTTCTCTCAAAATGTCTTCCTTTTCAACCTATAGTAGAATTTTATAGGCACCAAGAATTTACATTGTTGAATGCAAAGAAGGGCTGATGATTAGACTGGATCACCTAGTATGGCGCTATTTTTCCTCCACAACTGAACTGTCATAGGTTATTGGGAGTCTGAAGGATTCAGATGACTATTGCTTGATCCTTCTTAGAAATGTATAGCATTCAGATACTGTAAAAGTAGAAGTTTTTGTGTGGTTTTTATTTTCGCACATTTTGCGAGTATACATGAAATTGTGAAACTCGCAAAAAGTATCTTTTGTACTAGGTTTCTATTGTAATGACATGAAAACCACTAAATTAAATTTGCAAATTTTGACTAAATTTGCAAAATCGCGGAAATATTGACTTGTACCGTGTACCATTCAGATATCCACTACTGTAAGGATCACTTTTTGGCAAGAAACTGCTAAACACAGTATAGTTTTTATATTTGAAAATCCATAAGCATATCCGTATACATTTCATTTAGTGTACTTTGGAAAAAATGGTCTCCAAACTGTTTAATATAGTGGTTTCAAATATATTCCTGATTTTATTTGGAAGCATATTTGAGATTCAAATTTCTGACAACTGTTGGGGAAAATTATTGAGTTCCAATTCTAGTTCATAAAGGTTTTTTGATAAAGTCTGTATAATTTATTCAGTTAAAGTTTAGGCCTTGTATCACCCCATTTGTGCATTCTACAATGTAGTTTCTTTAGTTTGGTGATTATAGTCCGAATGCACAAAACAGGACTAAGGTTAGTCCCAGCAAGTGAAATCCTTGATAAATGACACTTTTGGGGGAATCCGTTATCATTTATGTCCTTGCTCAAAGATCTGTGCTGAATTTTCTACAATTTGTCTGTTTTGGAACATTTGGATTTTTTCAACCAGAAAAAAAAATTGTTTAGTCTGGGACTAAGTCAGTTCTGGACTTAACAATTTTTTTTTGTTCTAAGATAATTATGATGTTCTAAAACAGTCAAATAATAAAAGTTTCTGTTTAAATCTTAAATTGAGAACATTAATTATACCTGGATTTCTCTTAATTTTTTTTGTTCTTCAAAATTTGAAATTTCATTTAGTGCGGACTAACTTTAGTCCTGTTTTGTGCATACGGACCTAAGTGCCCACACCACCTTTATATTTATAGTACAAAATTGAATCATATGATTGATTTAGCCCAGCTTGTCATGTTTGCTTGAGTAAGCTTAAATTGTGTGCTGAAATGGGTCAAATCTGCATCAATGCAGATCAACTGAGCTGTTATTTTTAACGATTGGTTATGAATTTTTGATTTGGGGATATTCCATAGAGTGTGTAATTGTGTATAGAGAACTAAGGATGTTAGACTTGACTTTGAGGTTGTGATATAACTGAATGGATAAGTGAATCCAACTCCAAAATGATTGTTTAAATAACAGATTATAAAATAAATTATGTGTTTGACATTGATCATCAAACACTTAAGTATCTTTTTCCAGTATAACAGTTTGAGAAGTTAAAAGGGAAAATATTAAAAATATTTGAAAATCTTTTAAAAAATGGGGCGGACAGGGACATAATTTATTTTATTTAGCTTAAGGTGTCTGGTCCATGATAGATCTGCCAGAAATTTTCTAGTAAAAATCGGCATGAATGATATTTTATTGATGTAGAACCGATTTTTAATAATTTATTTTATTTGGCTTAAGGTGTCTGGTACATGATAGATCTGCCAGAAATTTTCTAGTAAAAATCGGCATGAATGATATTTTATTGATGTAGAACCGATTTTTAAAATAAAAATTTGGGGTCACCGGACTCGTTTTTGCATGTGAGTCGGATTAAAAACAGCATTTTTGGAGTTTTTTGAGAAAAATTAGTACAGGGGTCTATGGGAAATGTGGCAAAAGTGACATTATTTAGTATTGATTCAAAAACTTCCCACCAAAATTTTTTGTTAATTTTTTCTCAAAAGTTGCGTACAAGTATGTTCTTTCAAATAAATTAATAAAAATCGAGGGTCACCAACTTAATTTTCACAAAAAATGAGAAAATATGACATATTGTGGCTTCAAAACACTATTCTGCGTATACTGCACATGCGTGTTGTTGCACTAGCGAAATCAAAACATGTACTAGTACGCGTAGAACAGACACCTTAATTATAGAATTTTTTTGAACTATCCCTATACTTTGTGTGGTAAATCGGGTGAATTTTTGGGAAATCTGTACACTCTGTATCTCAAAAACGAGCACGATGATCTATTATTTTTTATTTTAGATTCAATATCTGCACAAATAAATCTACCAAATACTTATTTTTAAAGAAAATCAATGGAGATTTTTGCATCGTATGAAAACCCTTTATAGGAACAATGCAGTAGATCTACTTTCAAAGTCAATGCTAATGTGCAATACCAGTGGATGGATAGATCTTTGTTTCAAAAATCTCGTCTTTTCAAAATCTTGATCACTTGCCGAGAGTGAAATAATTGTAGACACTACATGGCTGGATTGTGTAATACAATATAATGGTATTTCTCTGTAATTTGACAATTTGCGCCTTTTCTTACAAACTTCGATCTATAACTTGAGTTTTAGTATGGTATTTGTATCACTTAAAATTGAGGACCCTAGAACCAGAAGGGGTTTAAGTCACATTGAGTACAAACTGAGAAAAATGGCACAAACATCATAATCATTTGTGTTGTCTTGAATGGTATTGCTGTATCTCGCAGTGACTCTTACGCATGCCCTGATCATCAAATTACTACAAAACTTGTACAGAATGTAGAAATGAGAATTCTGTAGCAGGAAATTGACACAACTCAATTTTCAAGATTTTGTGACTTAACCCCCTTTTAGTTCTAGGGTCCTCAATTCTGGTCACAATATTCCATCAAATACAGTCCTGATTGGACTGGTCTTACACATTAGCGCATCCTTGATTCAACATCTCCAAATGAATACTTGATAAACATGGAAGAATCATGTTATCAAGTTCGCTATTTTAGTTCCCAAGTCATGCAATATTAACTAAATCTTGGTTGTTTTTTTCCATTGCAATGTTGAATATATGAGTGATCTTATTTTTTGAGGGCAATTGAGTTTTTGTGTTGATGTTGCTATCTGATTGATTATATAGGTGCCTCATTCCAAAAAGTTCTCTTGGTATTCTTATGTACCTCTGCTTCAGTGTCCTTTTTTAATGCTACCATATAATTATGGTGAACTATTAAATTTGCAGCAAGTAAAAAATGGTTTTGTTGTGATTTTTTAGCTTTCCTGGTTCGTAAGAAACATAGATATATAAAAACCCTAACCGTCAGACTAACCCTGCCCCTTGAATCCCAAAATTTTGGGTTTGATTATAAGGCCTATTTAACTATTTGGACCACGGAGTTGGTTGGTATAAAAATGATAGTCATTTAACCATAGTTCTAACAACTAAAAACATAAAACTCTCTATTGATATAACTCTCATTTTGCAAGAATTTTCTAGTTGTCGCAGCCTGGGCTGGGGCCACTCAAGTATGATGCTGCAGGCATAGCATGACCAAGAAAAAGGTGAATTATGGTTGTTTTTGAGGACAAAAGGGTTTAACAGGTGACACCGTTTAGGGTATAAAAAGCAGCCATTTTCAAGAAATAGGATACTTTTTCAAACCCTATTGTTAAAACAGTAACGGTAAAATTTCCATTTAGGGTGTTAATAGGGGAAAAGGGGTATATTTTGGATTCAGAAAAACACAACCCTTCAGGGTGTGTCTTGAAAATGGCTGCTTTTTATACCCTAAATGGTGATAAACTCTTCAGTTCTCAAAAACAACCATAATTCACCTTTTTCTTGGTCACTATGCCTGCAGCATCATACTTGAGTGCCTGAGGGGTCGCAGTACCAGTTGCTCAAATAAAAATCAACCCTACTGCAAGGTCGAAACCATATTCGACCTCCAAACAAAATTTTCCCTACTAAACATTTGGTCGTGACGTCACCAAATATTTGCCATCGAATTTAAAGTATGAACGGGTAACGCTGAACATTTGGTCCAATGTATATGGCGATTCAATAACATGTGCAATCTAGCACGACATTTTATTTGGTCTCAACTCGGTGTTGAAGTTATTTTGTTTGGAGTCACTCGTCATTTTGACGTCACGACCAAATGTTTGGTAGCGAAAATTTTGTTTGGAGGCCGACTATGTTTTCGGCCTAAATCCAACTTGATCATTTAAAATGATTGATTTCGTGCGATATCTTTTATATATATCATGTCAGTCGATAAACCCAGAATAGACCTCGCACCCTAAAGTGACCCTATGCTTAACTATTTCCCAAAATTCAGCCTCAGTTACTATCAAATTTCACAGTTAAGGCTTTGAAAGCTCATTTCATCAAAGACAATATTACATTCGTCTCAGATTTTACAATAGACTAACGAAACATAATTCTTAACTAGGCCAAGAAATACTACCGAGAGACGTCTTGTGGCCGATCAGCCGTGCAAAATTCAACACAAAAAGTAAAGAGACACTTGGGAAATAAGCAGTATCTCTCTGGTAGAAGCCCTATAGTCTTCAATGACAATCGATAGGAAATAGAGGAACGGTATTTGTATTAGACGGATGTTATTGTTGTGTATTTTTCGTTAATTAACATGAAGTCAATACTTATTTTCTCTTGTTTTTAAATATTCTTATGCAGCTAAGCAACACTATATGTGAAAAGTGACCCGTAGCGGCTAAGATAGATTGAATTTACAACCCTAAATGTCGTAAATTATGCTGAAAACTACCCCTTTTTCGAAAAGTGTAGACGCCACTGGTGGGTCAAAATCAGACCCTTTTGCACCGTGTTTTTTTATGACTTTCACATTCTATGGGACGGACCCCCGGAGGCGGTAACTGGGTATTCTGACCGGGTAACCTTCCGCGTTATCAAAAAGGCGAGAACTGGACAGGTCTTGAGACTTGCAATAGGGTATCAAAATCGACCTGGTCAGGCTGCTGGTTCTCTACAAGTCTCACATAGGGTATCAAATTTGGCCAGTGCTGATGAGAATTTTCAGTGAGATTTATGAAAAAATGCACAAAACTCATTTGTTTTTGGCAGTAATTTGACATTCACCCCAACCCCCCAAAAAAAAATTATTAAAAATGGCTCATTTATTTGTATTTCATCATTCAATATTGCCAGAAAAAATAATCTGTCGTCAGGGGGGCACATTGACCCCCATTTCAAACCTCCTCTTACCGAATGACCCCCATTTAAGTTTTCACAGGTTGCTCTCACTGAAAGACCCCCATTTTCCGAAGAAAACTCTCCAACTGAATGACCCTTGTTTTCATAAATAGCCTATTTTTTTCTCAAACGCTCTCGCCGAATTATGCCCGCCCATTTTCCGAAGAAAATGCTCTCAACATGCTCAATGAATGACCCTTTTTTTTAGATAAATAAGTGAGTTTTACCATGTATTTCAAATGATTTTGGCTCTATGTGAGTGTTAAGTTGTTAACACGTGTGAATCATACCTAGGTTTTAATAGGCCTATCCCAAAGATAATAGCTGATAATTATTTCATGGTTTTTATAGTTGTTCAAACACCTCACTGGAAGACCTCGAAGTTTTGCGATAATGCAATGAAATCCTCAACAAAATTCCCCCTCCCCCAATTTTTTACTGTCCTCACCGAATCGCCTTTTTTTAGAGCTCCTCACCGAAAGACCCTTTTTTCCCTTTATTTAGCCTGTCACCGAAAGACCCCATCTTCTGTGGTCCGAGGTCGCCAGAAATTCTCGTAATTTTTATTATTATTAGCGATGAATACAAAACTATACGTCGGGCTAATTTGGCGTATAAAATTTCAATTTGTATTGTGTGTGCATTAGACAGTCACGAATGTACTGGAGACCAGTATTTACTGCACAGCGGTGAATACAAAACTATACGTCGGGCTAATTTGGCGTATAAAATTTCAATTTGTATTGTGTGTGCATTAGACAGTCACGAATGTACTGGAGACCAGTATTTACTGCACAGCGGTGAATACAAAACTATACGTCAGACTAATTTGACGTATAAAATTTCAATTTACATTGCAGATAAAATAGACAGTCACGAATGTACCATGGGAGCAACAGCTACTGGACAGCGATGAATACACAACTATACGTCGACGTACAATTTGACGTATAGAATTTCAATTTGCGTTGTATGTGGAAATTAACAGTTCCGTATTATACGACGATCGCAATTCTGTTACATACATACTTGAGAAAATCGTACGCCGCATTAGTGATTTCAGCCTCAATCAAAATTCTTGGGGACGGGGGTATTGACCATTGGTTTTTGGGGGGAAGGGGAGGTGAGGGTTAACACATCTACATTTTTTTTTCAGGTGTTGCTTGAGGATATAACAAAGGGCTGTTATAGTGAAATTTTCTCTCAAAAATTATTATTTTAAAGGAAAGTCATTCCGAAATTGATGACCCAAGTTCTTCAAAATTTGTTTTTAGTTCTTCGAGTGTCTGGTAGATTATCAAGTATCCAAGACGTAGCCCCATACGGTGACTCCCTAAGTTGGCTCAGTTCTGTTTTTTCTCCCTGTATTTTGCCAAGGGGATCATTGGATCATTAGGGGGATTTTAAAATATAATATTAGATACAAAAACCTTTTTTATTCGTTTAACCGGTAAACTTTGTAAATAAAGTCAAAAATTCAAGTAAATGTGTTTTTGTTCCTTTACAACTACATCAGCTTTTCAAAGGTTGGACCCCAGGAGTAAAGTAGACCCAGCTCGTCCCAACGAGCAGGAGTTTGGCCCTAGCAGGAGGGGTCATAAAGTCAAGACCTTTGCTTATTTTTGGACTTGTTATAGCCTACCCCTGAGTTCAACATTTTACTGTTACTTTACCTGACCTCTCCTCTGGCTGAGCTTCCCCTCAACACCCACTGGGGCATTGCTCCTAGCCTATCCCACCAGAGCCCGTAAGAGCCCTGTACCCTGACATGGCCGGTAAGGCGGACCCTCACCATGCATATTACCCCCTTTTATGGGTTTCAGAGGTTGTAAAAGTGCCTTCTGTGAGGCCTCCAAAGACTTTCATTACTGTAGAAGCCCTCTGGATTCGGAGGCTTCGCCCCCTCGACCCCACCAGTGACCCATGGCCGCTAGGCGCCGGTTCGTGAATAGTGTCCCTCATTTTCATTTTCAAATGTTGGCAAGACTGTATGTCAACGGTCAAATTCTCAACTTACGCAAGGTTAAGGTGTCAAATTGTTCGTCTTGAACAAGCAATTATAAGTGTCCACGAAGAGGTCACGATAAAGATCAAATCCTCAACTTTGTCAGATTTTCAAAGGGTTAGGTGTCAATACGTCGATCCTGGGTTTCCACCCGGACATGCCGGAAGTCAATATTTACCGAAATGTTAGCTCAAACACAGTTTTGCCTATAAAACTAATAAGCCGTGACATAAGCTCCTGCAATTCATATACATAAAAGCGGGCAATTTGAATTGTTGTTTGGGATGCGATGGGTGGTAGTGCGCCTATTTAGGTGCATCGTTATGCTTTATCAGTGCATTGTGGGATTAAATTTCGGTAAAGATTGATTTCCGGTTAGGAAACCCAGGATCGACGTATTTTTGTTTGTCTTGAACCAACAATCAAATGTCTGATCTTCCCGGAAAGATCATGATAAGGGTCACATTTTCAACTTTGTTTGATTTCAAAGATAAAGGTGTCATTTTTTTGTGCTGAACCAGCGATAAAAATTAAAAGTGTGCAACCTTTTCTCAGGAGTCAAGGTTCGATTGAAAGGGCAAGTCAACTACATCAGATTCCCAAGGTTAAAACTTCCAAATATGATATAGTGCTGACCCTCTCTTTGCCGGGGGGGGGGGGGGGGGGGGGCTCACTCACATATATGATTAGGGGACCTATGTCCAGCGGTTAAGACCCATCAGATCCCCATTTTCAGTATAGTTCAGTTCTTTATCCCCATTTTGAAGAAAAATACAACATTTTAGCTCCAAATGCAGAAATTGATCAAAAATTGTGATTTTTTTTTATGGCTCAGATACCTATTTTCGGCAAATATTTAGTTCACTAGACCCTGAAAAATCAGTTTCAAAGGCTCAATGTTTGCTCAAAATTAGTTCAGTATATATCCCATTCTTATTGCCGTGGTTGTACAGTAAAGTATAGGCTAATAACTCTCACGCAACATTAGTTTCACGCTTTACTCCGTTTTGGTCTATGGAAGGCGGACTACCATTTGGGTGATTCCAATGTAACGTTCGTGACCGAAAAATTGCACTTTTAAATGGCCACAGAACCTAGCATAAACATTATATCTTATTTTAAAGGAGTTCGTGTGGTCTAGTGGAACAGCGCAGGACTCCGAATCAGGAGGTCGTGAGTTCGAGCCCCGCTACGGCCAACGGGTTATGTCCTTGGGCAAGACATCTAATCCTAATTGCTTCGTCGACCCAAGCGTTATCATGGGTAGTTACTAGGAATATACTCAATAGGCGCCGTGATTGTAAAGTAGCCGCGTAAGTTGGTTATATTCTAGTGGTATTAAGGAATAAATGTAAAGCGCTTTGAGAAATTCTGGAAAGGCGCTATATAAGCACCGACATTTTTTTTAAAATTTATTTATATCAACAAGTTTGTTGTTGATTTAATGGTGCTCACTGGTGGGATCAAGACATGCAGGTGTTTAAAGGTTAAAATAATTGCCAAAATACTGAATAATAAAGTTCATGTAACGTTTGGTAACGTTTGTGACCTCGCACGGATATGGTTTTTTTGCTCCAAATGACTTCAAAGTAAAAATTCTCTGACATGTTAGCGAATTTTTAATTGCGCTTTTCACAGATGATTGGTAACATATTTACAAATAGTTCATAAAAGTGGTAGGAAATTCTATGTCAGGATTTCTTTTTATGCAATGTTTTGTTTGGTAACGTCTGGTAACGTTTGTGGCTTTTTGGTAACGTTAGTGACATTTTTGAATGAAAACATGTGCTCATTCATGCACGGGTAGAAAAAATTCAAAATTTCTGATATAAATGTAAAAGTAATGTAAAGCCATATAATTGTGATCATTAATCAAACCAGCATCTTTTGAATTTAAATAAAAAATATAAGTTTAAAAATTTCGGATCCTACACATGGATAAAAATGAGCGGGAAGCATCTGCATCATTGATGCTCTCGTTTACTAAAGTGAATCAAGGTTAAGTTATTGAACCAACATGAAATGTTTGTTACCAGTCTATACTTTGAATTCGATCACATTCATTTGTTGACATCACCACAAAATGTTTGGAAGCCAAACAATTATTTGGAGGCCAACTATAGCCTAAGGCCCAAACCATAGTCGGCCTCCAAACAAAATTTTTCCTACCAAACATTTGGTCGTGACGTCAAAATGACAAGTGACTCCAAACAAAATAACTTCAACACCGAGTTGAGACCAAATAAAATTTCGTGCTAGATTATGTTATTGAATTGCCATATACATTGGACCAAATGTTTGTTACTCGTTCATACTTTAAATTCGATGGCAAATATTTGGTGACGTCACGACCAAATGTTTGGTAGGAAAAATTTTGTTTGGAGGCTAACTATGGTTCCGCCTTAACCCTAACAATCGTCTCTATACACCTAATAAAAATATAACAAAGACAAATCATTTATAGCATCATATATCACATTTTTATTTTCCCATGATTAGATACATGGTTACCATGGACCCAGCTGTTGCATGTACATCTTAGGCATATCATTTAAAAAAGAAACCAGTATGCTTATATAACAAGCAAAAACAAAACAAAATAAATTCACATTTTAATGACAAATACAAGTATTTTAGAACATACTTTGGTGGTCTAAACTATTAGTAAACTTGTAATACATAGTTTGAGATAAGCTGAATGTGCATTGCTTTGTACGTAAACATCAATTGCAAGAAAACATTACAGTATAAATGATATCGTCGTTTTCAAGATTTGACATAGTATGAAATAAGTTTCAGGCTCATATCATTTGTGTGTGGTGTATAACCCCTTGACTGTGTCTGCCTATGACAACAGATACATTCAATTCAAAGTTGGTGCTTGAAAATACTTTAAAGTATGAATTATCTGTCTACGTTATAAGGCCAAAAGGTCGGTTAATCTTTTTTTTTTTTTTTTTTTTTACTCATCACATATATTTTAAAGAGCGATGTCATTACATGGATTTTATCGCAAATGCCAAGCAATGGAAGGCTTAATCAAATATTGTGGGTCATTATTTAGAGGAAATGTGCATTTTATACTACTAATTGTGACTTTATACTGCTAAATTTTATGTTTTCCATTGAAAATATTGAGTTTTCATATTTTACATGTTTGAAAAAAAAAACAACCTAAAATCGCGACCCAAATTTTTGGCATTTTTTGGGTCGGTCGCGGAGGGCAAACAAACACATTTTTTTTTGGCCAAATGCATGGTACATTCAAAACCCTCAAAACCATATCTTGGGATCAAATCAAATTAATAGGAGGAAAATAAGTACAAGGTGAACCAAATATTCTCTACCATATCATAAGGATTATGAAATAGCCTATATTTATCCATATTGTTTGTCTACATTAAGGTACTGTTTATTGCTCTATTCTACAGAGTTAAACCATGCACGGGTATAATTAGGGCTACGCTGCTTACATTTAAGTTATATAAGCAGTTTAAACAGAATACAAAAATTCAGATCCAAAAATTTGTTTACGAATACTGTACGCATCATACGCTATATTGTCATGTGAGTGCAAAAGATTAGGAAGTCATTTCTGCAATAGCTGCTATGTACATGACAATAGCTGCCATATATCATAATTGCATTGTACACTGTAGAATGCCCAGTCTTGGGTCAGTGACACTTGGAAATATTCTTCTTGAAAGAGTGTCACCTGAAGAACCATTTCAAGAGCTAATTCAATGGCTAATTCTTCTGAAAGAAGATGAAAATTCACGTCTGGGGGATGAATTTGGAGTGAATATTTGCATTCAAGAGACGAGGTGTTTAATAATGGTCATATATGGCAGCCATTGCAGATACGACTTTCTAATGCATCGTAAATCATCATAAGAGGGCATCAAGATCATTGCTGCATTTTGACAATCTTCCTTTCCAGCAGAAAGGATACACACACAAATAAGAATCAGAATAATAAGAAATTGACAATGGAAATATTTTCCCGAAAGAAAATTCATTTCCCAAAGTACAACGTATGTGAGTGTATAATTTTGTTGTATGATTCATGATGCACCCAGTATCTCATAAAATCATGTAATTGATTCACCATAATGCTGGATCAAAATTCAGCAGTGTTACAAAATTGTTGACCTTAAAGGTCGTATTAGTACTACATGTATATATTTCCTTGGTCAAAAAAATTGTACACAAACTACAGAAAAATGGTGATAAAACACTGGCCAACTGGTGAAGCATAACTAATTTATTGGCAATAAATTTAGTCCATGCCAACATTGAAACAAATGCATTTTAAACAAAGTACAGTGTGACACAGCAGGAAGCCGTTTTAAACATGTATTAAAATCCAGGCTTGGACTGAGCTCTATTGAAAAATAGTTCTTCTCTAGACCAAAATATCAATTCATACAAAAAAACAAGGATGGTATCTATCACAAAAA
This sequence comes from Ophiothrix spiculata, assembly GCA_000969725.1. NCBI lineage: Eukaryota > Metazoa > Echinodermata > Ophiuroidea > Amphilepidida > Ophiotrichidae > Ophiothrix > Ophiothrix spiculata. Next base: position 46,960 of record JXSR01S006365.1, read on the forward strand.
TCAACCTCAAGAAATTATTTTTCAAAAAGATAATATTTCACCCAGGCCATGTCTAAGTTCAGCCAAGGCATAATGCTTACATGCATTTGAACCTATACAAATAACAAGTTCTTTTATTATGCTTTTGTATATGCTCTTAAAATGCTGATATAATAAAAATAATTTTGTACACTCTTTTTGATAATTTATGAGAAAGGTCTGTTATACATGATCATTAAAACAAGACAGATATGCAGATACATTAATACTGCCTCACAAAGTAACAATGCTGTATGTGCATTTTATATTACATTCAAGTTACTATCTTCTTCCTTGGAAGATACCTGCAAGACATTTTTCATCAAGCAGTTGCTTGCTGGACAGAAAACAAGAAAGCAGTTTGTGCATGTCAGATTACACTCAAGCTACTTTCTTTTACCTTGGTATGATTCCTACATAATTTAGCAAATAATCAGAAGTCTGCAAGACAGTTTTCATCAAGCAGTTGCCTGCCAGACAGAAAACAAGAATGCAGTATCTGCATTTCAGATTACATGTAAGATCTTCCTTTTTGCCTGGGAAGATCCCTGCAAGAATGAGCAGATGATCAGTAGTCTGCAAGACAGTTTTCATCAAGCAGTTGCCTGCCAGACAGAAAACAAGAAAGCAGAAAATTCATACTAAATACCACTTAAAAGTGGTATCTACTTTATCAAATATATGTACTTACAACCTTCTTATATTGCATTGTTACTTTCATGTGGCAAAATTTGCATTGGGTGGACATGAAACCGTATTGCCTATACTCACTAAACACAAATAATGGAGAGACCGACCATAAATAAATAAGACCCTGGTTGGATATTAACCAAAAATAAAGAGCGCACAAAACAATCGCACTGACATAGTATCAAATAAGAATAAACAATTCAAAAAATTCAGATATACATTTTGGAATAGCTGCAACATACAAAAACATAGAGGCATTCATTATATATACAATCTTTTTATTAAAAAATGCGTAACACCACAATTATGTTTCATATATGGGACCTTTATGATGGATGATTAAAAATATGCTACTTATACTTACAATTATAACAATAACGCTGAGTTTATTCTTTCTTTTTACAGTACTAAAATCATCATATACATGCGCCAAGACAAGGCATCAGGATAGAACAAGGTCTGTGATTGGCTAATAAAATGCACAAAATACAGTCTGCATCTGATGTTAGCAAATCACATACCTTGTATCATCCTAAGGCCTTGTCTTAGCATCAGAATAGTACAAGGTATGTGATTGGCTAATTACATTCATAAAGACAGTCTGCATCTGCCATTGCCCAATCACGTTAAGCCTACTTTGAAGAAAATTATAACTTTTGATTGATCATCTATATCTTTTAAGAGCTAAACTTTAAGATAAAATGGCAGGCTCTTTCACATAATCATGGTATTTACTAAGATATAGTCAGAAACGTTGAATAGCAACCTCTAACATTCTCAAATTAAAAGAAAATCTATAAAACGAAGGCGGTTTACCTTTCAATCAGATTTAGCTGACTTAAGCTTAGAAATGCAAATACGTTGCAACGATTCAACATAAGGTACTTGACAATTTAAACTGTAAAAGGCAAAAAGTAGATTCAAACCAACTAATACAATTTAACGGAGCAGATTTGTTACACCATAATACTGTCGTGGAGATGTATGATGCCATCATATGGCGATACAAAAGTGGTCTATGTTACAATAAAGTACATAATCATAAAAAACAAGTCATGGTATAATACAGGGCATATCTCAACAAAGAAACTACAGCAAGAGGAAATGTGGAAAAACTAATTGGAAAGAACTATTTTGAAATAACTTTTGTGTTGTCCCATATTGAGCAATCTACATAATATGTTTGATGTTATAAGCGGTCAAATTAGCCCAGCCAGAAAGGCACTCACTCACTGTGTAGAGAAGGTCTGCAGTTTAAATTGCTGTCGTGTGCTTGAAATATTTGGACTATGAGCTTATTGTCTTGCTGAAACCCATATAAAACTTGGGGAGCAGATCCTGGTTGCACTGACTTATATTTGTGGACTGATCAAGATTCATGTGACTGTGACACTGGATCCTCATCTCAGAAGTACTGCTTATCATCTAATACTGGTTTATCACTTGTGTCGCTTGGTGACATCATTTTTGACAGAAACTTTGTTGTCATAGCAGCAAGCCTCAAGGATTTGATATATAAAGTTTTGTTTTATAACAAGATTTTACAAATGAAAATGCTGGAGTTACTGCAACAAAAAGCTACACAATTCTTGTTGCTCAACTACTTACAAAAAGAGGAATTGAAACAGATGACAAAGTTACAAATGCCAAGAGACAGAAGCACTCGTATATACTAAGGTTTCTGTCAAGACTGTTTTTTTCATGTCGACATGTCGCAATAATTTTTTGTCGACGTCGACATCAAAGATTTGGTTTTTTTTAAACGAAATTGTTTGAATAAGCAACAATGATCCGTTTCAGACGTAGACTTACATATATTAAAGTAATGTACTAGTTCTTTCTGCGTACGACAATATGGATATAAAATTGATATTTTGTAACTTTTTTGTTGTGAACCATCGTAAAAACTTTTAAAACGGTTGTAAATGAGGAACAACTAATAAGCATTACATTATTTATGCAACACTTTAAAGCTCAACTGCTAATAAACAGCCATAAAATGACAATTAAACGTAAGTTTTTATAAAATTTTACTTGCCCAATTTTGTCGACAAATGAGATTTCATGTCGACATGTCGAGATATGCTTTATGTCGACATAAGGCATGTCGACAGAAACCTTAGTATAAACAAGCATAAATCATCAAGTGAGTGCAAGGTATCACTGGATTTCAATTTGTAGTTATCATTTTAACAACAGAAATACTGAAAACAATTCATATCAACTTGATATCAATAGCCAAGGCGCCAACATCTTCAGTAAATGATGACTACTACACTGAGACTCACGTCTCCAATCTTAATTGTACAGTCTAAATACAAAAATTGGTCTTCAAATTTCTTCAGTACTGACAAATTGAACTTTGACTCACTGAAATTTGTTAATGGAAATTTCTAAGAAATAAGCATTTGACATTTGTCTCTAATAGAAATAAATTGTTTTGCAAACATTTTGAGTCTGATGATAGCTAACTCTACAGTTATGTCATATTTCATTTCCTTAGATATTACAAGAAGCCTGCATATTAGCACGCTCAGATATAAATGGTTTGCAACATACGTGAGGCAACCCAGTTAGAATTTCTGATCATGTTCATGAAATTCACATCACCCAAACAAATTAGCTTGCAAAAATAGACAAATAGATTGTATGAAACAATATTTCTATAAATGATAAAAACTGATAAATGTAAATGATGGTATTACATTAAGGCCAGGTACAACCTTACATTGAAATATTATGTTTTCCACAATATCAAATTCAAATTTCATTGGTAGAAATGGCTTTACTCTTTTGTTTAAGTGGATTCCTACACATGGACCTTCTTAAATAAAATATGAGTGATGCACATGACAGGATGTTTAAGAATGATTTATTCCAAGTAGAAAATAACATTTTAAATTCTGTGTTCCATATCTAGGAGAAACAAATTTAAGATGACAGTCTGTCATGAAATAAGTAGAACACATGTCACAAACAATCAACATCAATTGTTTACGTCCAATCCAAAGGAGTTGTAAATGCAACAAACTTCATTTTGCGCTACAGGTGAAAATATGTGTCAAGGTCGTATTTTGTCAAAATTGATTTTTAGACACATTTGCAATCCTTGTGCTTACTTCAAAACACCAGCAAAGATTCATTTCAAAAAATGGTTCTGTAAATTGGCCTTATTTAAAATGAAATATATCTGTATATTTTTGAGGACAATCAACAGAAAATATAGGACTTACTGATCTTTGAACGCGTTTATCTCAGTATACGTTTTACTCCCTGACAACCTTTGACAGATCATAACTTGACTCCTGGAAATCGTGTGAAGTTCATTATGGTGTCATTTTAATCCTTATGGCATGGTCTTTGCAAATATTTAATGAATGAAAATGGCAAGAAGCTGCATTTATGGCTGGTTTGAGATGGACAGTCACATTTTATTTTCAAGAGAACATCTTCTGTCTCAACTTTTCATTTATGGGGCACCCTCTATGAATTGGTTGCTTAGACCCAAGGAATAATGATTTGATTTATAAAAAGTGAAAAATTTAAAAGATTGTTTGTACGTTTGTACCTGCATTTTTTGCATATACAATATTTAATGCAAGTTGTACGCTTGGTTATTGCTACATTTATGAAAGATGCAGATGTGCCAACAAAGTAAACAAATTTGACTTACAAAGGTCTCTTTTGGGCATTATTTATGAAAGAAAATAAAATTTCATAAAAATGTATGACATATTCTGAAACAACCTGTATGCATTATAACTATTTGTCTTAAAATGTTGGGTGTACATCAGCCTTAAGTACAATTGAAAAATATCTCAAATCTATATCTGACCTATTTAATTGTAAAATGTGATTGTATAACACAGTAATTTCAATTATATTACAAGTTGTCATATCACTGATAAGTGTACTGTAAAAGTCAATATTTTTAAGCAAGATATTTTCATGATTTTACAAATTTAGTCAAAATGGTGAAAATTCAATTTAACGGTTTTCATGTCATTACAATAGAAACCTAGTACAAGACATACTTTTTGCAATTTTTTTTTTGCCGATTTTATGTCTACTCGCAAAATTCGTGAAAATAAAAACCACACGAAAATTTCTACTTTTACAGTATCTAATACACTAATGGAATTTGACAATTGTGACGATTACTGCATTGACTAAGCCAGCATTTACAAATTGAATGGGATCCAAATCAAATCAATTTCAGAATAAATGACAATTATTTGAAACAAGACAGAAGATGAAACATTTTTGGCAATTAATAATTATTGCTTTCGTGATGCAATAAATCAAGCAGCTTAAATTGTTTCGGAGTCAAAATGATTAGTATACTGCTCCATCATTTATTGGCTTTGATAAATCAACTTAGTTGAATCCAATCATCTCAAATAAAACACTCAACATTTTACTTCATAAAAACTATTTTTGGATATTTTGTAGATAGTTGTATATTTTTGTACTGGTTAGTAGAATCAACTTGACTTTGACACCAAACAAAAGTACTAAACTTTTCACAAAATAGAACAAAATATGTACTATTTATCTTTTGGTCCATTGCAATATAATAAATTTGGAATGAGATATTGGTGAAAATTATGAGTCAAGTTGGAGAAAACAATTAAGACTTAATTAAATCTAAAATTAAAATACTTATTGTTGGTTTCTGAATATATATTTAAGACAATACTTATAAGTAACTAGAATGGGCTGTAAAGAAAAACATCAGTCCCCTAAAAATAGTTTATCTCAAAAGATAATAAATGGTCTGGAAACTAACGTGAGAATGTAGCTTTTTTTTAATTCCACACTTTGCATTTTATGGTATGCCAAAAATTATAGCTTTTCAAAATCACTCATTTAATGTGTGTGGCAGCTGTAAGATAAAACCTTTTTTTTTGGGGGGGGGGAGGGAGGGTCATGCGATATAATTTATCACAGTTTATGATGGTTTCATTTTCTGTAAATTGGCCTTATTTATGATGAAAACATACAGAATCTCTAGTCACTTATACTTTTAAGAATTGTCATGATCGCTATGGAGTCATTGGATTTCTAAACACTACTATAGGTATACCTGCTCCGCACAAAACACCTTCAGAGTACCGCGTGAAATAGAGCCATCCTCGACAAAAGTTTTGAGAATTATTCTGTGTTTAGTTTTAGCATTTTATATTTCTAACTAACGTTTGAGCTACTTAACATACATAAAATAATCAAGTAGAAATGTACTGCAACCTGGAAAACCAGTAACATGTCTACACCTACATCTGCCTTCTATATAACTCCATAGTAGCATGTGCATTGAGGGAGACATGTGAAAGGAGTAACATGTAGGTGATGAGTGATGGGATTTTCCATGATATGATCTGGGATTTTCCATGATGTAATCTGGGAAACCCGTTCACATGTCTACACCTACATGTTACTTATTTCTATATGACTCTATAGTGGCATGTGCATTGAGGGAGGCATGTGAAAGTAGTAACATGTAGGTGATGAGTGATGGGATTTTCCATGATGTAATCTGGGAAACCCGTTCACATGTCTACACCTACATGTTACTTATTTCTATATAACTCCATAGTGAGATGTGCATTGAGGGAGACATTTGAAAGGAGTAACATGTAGGTGATGAGTGATGGGATTTTCCATGATATAATCTGGGATTTTCCATGATGTAATCTGGGAAACTCGTTCACATGTCTACAACTACATGTTACTTATTTCTCTATAACTCCATAGTGGCATGTGCATTGAGGGAGACATGTGAAAGGAGAAACATGAAGGTGGTGAGTGATGGGATTTTCCATGATATAATCTGGGATTTTCCATTATATCATGGAATTTTCCATAATATAATGTGGGATTTCCATGATATAATCTGGGGTTTTCCTTGATATAATCTGGGAAAACTTTCCATATGATGAAGCCCACATGTTTCTTATATTGATGCATCGCCCCAATGTTGTGACCTGGTGCAAACTAATTAAAATAAGTAACATTTAGGTCATGAAAACAATTAAATACGCCTACAGAGAGCAAGAAAACCTACTGATCTACAACAAACAAGTACTAACAGTCCTAGTTCTAGGCTAGAAAAGATATGGACGGATGTCCTGAGTGAAGAGTCTGCTATGGAAAATTCCACTGACAATATGGATGGATTCAAACAGGTTGAGCTCTAATTCAACCTTAGTTGAGTTTTATTCAACCTTAGTGAGTTTTATTCAACCTTAGTTGACTTTTATTCAACCTTAGAAGCTTTATTTAACCATTAGTTGGTTTTTATAGGGTCAATTTATACTCTCCAAACAAAATTTTCACTACCAACATTTTGTTGTGACGTCAAACTATGGGCAGCCATAGGTGTTGTTGGTTATAAACACCTTTTTTTTTATTTCACACACCTAGTGAGTTACATATCAATTTTGGGTTTTGATACCTTTTTTTTATTGCAATAGACACCTATGGCCGCCTATAGTTTGATGTCACAAGGACTGAATGTTTGGTAGCGAAAATTTTGTTTGGAGGCCGAGTATAAATTGACCCATAGCCTGGGGTTGGTCCCGGGGGTTGGTCAGAACACTTGAGATTTAGTGTTGAGGTATGGGAAACTCTTTTAAACAAATTAACTGATTATTAAACCCCTTACAACACAACTATATTTTTTTTCAAGGCTTTGAGTAATCATTCGCTGCTATACCTGGTATCACCCAATGTTAGTGCTGAGATATGTACACAATGGGGTTCTGTTAACAGACTTCTGATAATACAACCCTTATAACACAAATTAGTTTTCCTATGTGAAATGACTCTGTGCTACTAGTATCAATAACAAAAAATATTGATAACAACAACTGTTCTTGAATTTTGTGCATTGTATCATGTAAAATAAATACCCAGTAACACAAAATCCTGATACATAAATCTTTGATTTAAATGTTTTGAAGCCTCATGTGTTAGTACTATGATTTATATATGGGTACACCTTTCTTTTTACACTACATTATTTTGGTGAGTTCAAAATTTGTTGAAAGTATGGCATGCTCTGAATTATTTTGGTGAGTTCAAAAATGTGTTGAGTGTATAGCATCCAATTTGCAATGATACAGTACAACTTGCTAAAGTGAAACAACGTGAGACATAGCAGTACACCTGTGCCAGGTGTTCTCCTCCTAATGGAAACCTGCTTGCCAACTTGAATGCTGTTTTGTTAAAGGGACTGGCCTAGATTTGTGCCGCTGAGGCAAACAATGGTGTGAAAACAATGTTTCTATTTCTAAATCTTATAGATATCTTGTTTCAGCACATATGATGGACAAATTAATTATTTCTGATGAAATACTTTCTCTTTTATTATATATTCAATTATATCTAGGAGCGTTGTTTGATCTTTTATCTGGCAAATCCATCTGAGGTACAAGTTTAGGATTTAGAAAGCACTGGATATTCACACCACCAACACAGAATGATAAAATGAAAATTAATTCTTTCTCAACTTGATTGAGCCATTTCTGTGTAGATTTTTTTTACTTTTTTGATTTCACTGCAGTTTCAAGCTTTATTTAGAACATTTCCTTAAGTTTGTAATTCTAAGTGGAATCTAGACTACTCCCTTTAAGCACCATGCTTACCATGATAGATGAAATTCAAACAGATGTACCAGCAGGTTTATTTCTTGTTTGAATGTCAAAATTGAATGAATGCATGGGATGGTTTGATCCATATGCAATGCCATTTGGAAATCACTTACACATGAGTGGTTAAGCTTACGGTCACCTTAAGATAATTGAACCTATAGGCTTGAAACTAGTTGTCCTTTCATTTGGTTTATTCATACTTTGGTTTATCCTTATATCACCATGTTCAAGCTTTCAACTGAGCATTTATCCATTTTAAACTAAGAGGATGTTTTATGTCTTGTTTACAATATCTTGCCATCTTCAATACACATAGTAAAAACAAAGACTTAATAAATTACACAATATGGGATTTTCAGCACCAAGATTTTTTTCAAACTTTTTCAAACTAAAACTAATCTAACTATCTTTGCCTTATTAAGTCAACTAGGGAACTAGCCTACTAGGGTGGCTCAAATAAGAGAAGATATTGTGTGTATCCCATCATGCATTGCTTCCTATGGTATTATTTGTAAAGCAAGTCATGTGACTAGTTAGTGATGAAACCTGCCTAAAATGCAAGATTACAACAATTAACTTTGATTTAAGGACATTTCATTACTAACGACTCGCAAACAACTCCAACGTGAGCAATGCATGAAGGGATACACACGATATCTTCTCTTGGCTCAAATATTTTATAAGGGGAAGAGATCAGCCATCCATCTACAATATCTCCCCTTGACGGATACCATCTATAAACATATCAAAACTTCTGTACTGTCATTTGGTAAAACATACTTGCTCCTTGGACAAAACATTCTGACAAAATCCTAATTATGTCATAGGATAATACACTCCCGGTCAAAAGTGTTTGCGCACAAAACCTTTCACAAGCCATATCTCGAGAACTGTTCATCATTTACGTAACATTTTTTTGGATTCATACTTTACATATGTGTGGTGCTCTGGCATAATGAGCGGAAAGTCGCGATTGAAGATTTTGAAAAAATGGCTGCTAAAGTAAAAATATGATGAAAAGATCAAATTTCGTTTTTTGACATAAAACAAATAAATACATTAGTGTTAACCTATATTTCGCGTTTTGAAGGTCAATTACGCCGGGAAGTGTATTTATTCACGGGTACGGGTAATTGATCGCGTTTTGCTATTATACACTATAGTAAACAGTAACTTTAAAATCGATTTGCGACCGTTTTTAACTGCCAGATTTTGAGTGGACTGCCTTGTGTTTCTATCTCTAAATGAAAATTATAGAGAGAAAGTATGACATATTATATATCATTCGAAAGCTGAGATTATAGAGAATTAAAATATGCCATAAACTCAATTTTGAAAATCGCGACTTTCCGCTCATTATGCCAGAGCACCACACATATATAGATCTAAAGAACTCAACAGGAATTGCATTTACCCCATTTGACATTTGACAATATGGCATGCTAAACATACTGTATACGTTCTTCTGCACATTCAAAAATGGAGTTTAAATACATACCTGCACATTTATTGGAAAACTTACGACCTGAAAATGATCTTTACGGTTACACAGTGATAATGAGCACTGAAATAATAAACTACATAGGTACATATCAAAAAGTGCGTGTGGTGTATTTGTATATGGTCCTGGAAAGCGGCCATTTTTATGGTTATGTAAGATTGAATATCAGAGAAAACATAGATTATTTATATTGGATACATTAGGCACCTATAAAAACATGAATTTTTTCAGAGTCTTGGTCGTTTGGTATAATAATTGCATTTTTGCCTGTATTTAAGCGTGCACAAACACTTTTGACTTGGAGTGTATATGTTCCTGGAACACATGTTGGCATAAGGTCTCATAAAAAACAAAGTTGTTTCTCGTCCCCTCTCTCCTCACTTTTAAGTGCCGTACAACTTCTTTTTTTTTTGTGAAAAAATGCAAAAAAGGTGTTAAAAATTGAGCTAAATTGTTCAAATATCAAGACCTTGCTTTCCTCTTTTAAGGATTTTTTTGATGTTTTCAACATCAGAACTGTCGTCAAACCATCTTATCTATATCACATCAAGTTAAAAGAAAGCAAATGAATGCGCAGTCAACATCTACAAAGGGTAAACCTGGATTGCCCATGCAGGCTCTCCCTAACCCTAACATAAAAAACCTCCCTCCCTCCTCACATTTTGAGAAACCTTTGGACGAGAAACAACTTTTTTTTTTTTTATGTGGCCTAATCCTCAATATACATATTCATGGGATTACATTGTATAACTGCATACATGTAGAAATGATCATTCATGTTCAGAACATCTTTTAACAAGGAATTTGAGCCAATCTATATTCAAGGTACTAATATATCCTGATTTGGGGATCACAAGTTAAAATCCTTAATTGCGCATATTCAATTTCTAAAATGGCTTCTTTTAATGATAAAAGTGTTAAAAATATGTCTGCGTTTTTATCTAATCTCACTAATCTTGGTATAAGTGCTACCATCATAACTATCTTTGATTATCTTTACATATAAAAAGTTTAAAATGACATAAAAAGGTCCCATTTGAAATTTAAGTACAATATTGAAACCTTATTCATAAATATAAACCAATTTATACAGGTTTCATCGTTAAAAAACACATACATACATGCAAACAAATATCATGTAAGAGAATATATCATGCGTATCCCATCATGCATTGCTTTCTATAGGAAATCTTGTACAGAAAGTCATGTGAGTAAGTAGAGATGAAACATGCCCAAAATGCAACATTACAACAATTAATTTTGATTTATGGGCATATCATCACTAACTACTCACATGACTTCCCATATACACACAATCCCATATAGAGCAATGCATGATGGGATACACACAATATCTTTTCTTTTATCATATAATGGCTTGTGAATATAACAATACAGAGTGAGTAAAAAATAATTGCACATTTTT
>JXSR01S006367.1:7525-18071 GCA_000969725.1 Ophiothrix spiculata
CATTTGTAACATGTTATGGTATTTTGTAAGTCTGTAAATCAAGATTAATGAGAATCATTAAAAATCATTGTATTATCCCCCACATAGATTCAATACAAGATAAACTGCAAGTTGTAGCTGTGAAACCAAGACCTCAAGTGGAGGACGATTATAAACCAGTGCCCCTGGATAAGCTTGCTGAATATATTTTTATAAATAGAGGAGAATATTCCTTCGGGGATGTGGAGGATGACGAAGTAGATGCAAGTGGTTTCACAAAGGAATTTAATGTAAGTCAGGAAAAAAATAAAAATATAAAAATCCGTCTTTTTTGTTTATATTTGGTGACATCGAAGGTGAACAAATGATCAATTTAGAGACAAATGATTGTTCACGATGCCTGAACCAATGAAGAAAAATGTTTTTCGTTCCATCTTTACTTTTATATCGTCCGTGTTTGGGCTGCCCGACCGAATGAAGAAAAGGGGGTTTTTTGTCCCATCTTTATCATTTATATCGTCCGTGATGCCAATTAAGTATTATTTGCATAACTACTTAAATGATTACTATTTGAGTCAGAAAATATTCATAATTGCTCTCTTTCATAATTTCTCTCGGGGCAGCTTGGCTCGGAAAACCTGCTCAGGTCTAAATTGATTATAGAAGGCATAAAGATATGGCAATACCATGCAGTAAAGATTCCCGTTGCACTGACTTTATGTCAATATGACAATACAAAACCTGTGAATTTACATGTTGGTAGAAAACATCAAAAGAATATCAACAGCGCCAGAATTTTAAGATAGCATTTCAGTGATAAAAATCACCATCCTTGCAGTATCTTATTTCTAAGTTCAAACTCAGAACTAGATCGCTATGACGGTGATGAGTTTCACCGAAATATTTGATACTTGTTTTAAAGTGAAAGTGTCGTGATCAATGTTATTCGTCTTAAGAGACCATTCAATATAGCCCATAAAAGCTCGATTTATGTGTGAAAGTCAATATGAAAGAGAGAAGGAACTTACAAATTAATAAATAAGCTATTATCACACTTTTATTTGTCACTGCTGAAACAATTGCAATATTGTGTGTATCAATAATCAATTAAAGAATGGTGCAAACGAGGAAAGTACATTCGAAAACGGAAGAAGAAAACTTCGAAACTGATGAAAATCCCATTAAAGTACACATTTATCTGTCAGTTCTGAAACAATTACAATTGAATTGCAAGTTTCAATAAGTAATTAAAGAATGTTGTCAAAAGATAGCATAATAAATAATAGATATTAAATGCTTTTTTGTCTAACAAATTGTAATTTATATGATCTTGTTTTAGTTTCTCCCTCTCCTTCTTTTTCTTCTTATTATTTTCTTCTATCCTTTTAGAGCATCCCGTTTGGTCAGACTCATCCATATAATATCTCCAAGCTTGCTGACAACATAAAGAAGAACAGATATCTAGACATTGCCGCATGTACGTACTGATTTGCATTTTATGATAACACTAAGTGATACAAAGTTGTCATTATGTCATTCAGTGCCTCGCCAAAGATTTTAAACACTTTCCGGAGGAGGTTGGACTTACCCGCAGAAAGGGGGGGGGGGGAAGGAAGGAACGGAAAATTAAACAAAAAATGGTAAAAAGGAAGGAAGGAGAATGCAACACTTCAAACATATAGTCATTTAAATACCACAATACATATTGTAAGAAAACAGTAAATGATTCAAAACGTATACTTGTTCAAAATAGACTTTCAAGAGTCCACAATTATTTACATTCAGAGTGTTTTTACATTAGGACATTGACAATTAGGTATGAATTCATACCTAAAAGTCAATGTCCAAATGTAGAAACACCCCCAAATGCAAATACTTATGGACTCTTAAAAGTCTATTTTGAAAACTTGCACTGTTTTTAATCCTATTATGTGCAAGTGATACTGAATGGAAAGGGCGTCGCAAAGCAAGCTGTTTTTAATAATAATTTATTCGTTATTATTGATGTTGTTTTCCTGACAATGTAGTAAATTACAGAAATTACTTACATTTTTCATTTCTAGATGACCATTCCCGGGTGAAGTTAGAACTTCTCGACGGAAAGCCGCACAGTGACTACATCAATGCCAATTATCTACGGGTATAGCAAATATTACATTCAGACTGTTTAAAGAAAATTAATGAATTTTGATACATTGAAAATATGTAGTATCTAATACTTTACCATGCAGGACAGAATTAAAATTTCCAGATACAATTAAGCCTACATTACTATGTAAAATATGTACTTCTTTTCCAAGAGTCTTGGTTTCAAAGATAGTTTTGAAAATTTCCCATGCAATGAAATGTCCACAAACGTTGATAAATGCAAACGTGTATGTTTCTTTACTTTAATATAGAACTATTCAACTAATTAAGAAGAACCAACAATATGTAATCCAAACTATGTAACTTTGTTTTAGTAGTTTTCCGTTTATTTCTTTTATCCCTTAGGGATACAAAAATAGAATATATATCGCATGCCAAGGTAAGGTTAAAACACTTTTTATAAACTAGTTCATAATATTGTAGGAAAGCTCCATGGTGATAACATAAAGATTGGAAAATGTGGCTATTGTTTGATGAAATATATACTAATGTTGCATTTTTAGTTGCGCATGTTTTGAAACACAATATCCAATTGGACATACCGTTATGAAATAATAATTAACATAAATGTGGCCCCCTCTTTAAATCTTTGGCCCTCAAACCGTAAAAGAGTGTTTTTCCATTTCTTGTTATTATAACTTCTACAATTTTATGACTGATATGATTCTTTGAGGGAATTTTTTAAGGAAAACCGTACCATGACATGTCATTAGATTTAATTTATCATTTATACTTTAAAGTTACCCAAGTTAAAAGGGCTAATGTTGTTTTGCTTATCTGACGTCTTTTCTATAACATGTCGATGTCTCACTTATTTAAGCACAAAAATGTACCCTTACAAAGAGTCTTATATTAGACAAATAGGCATGTCATATTTTGTTGAAATTATTTTTCCTTTAAAACGTTTGTAAGAACGCCCTGTATCTCTTTCATGTACAACAATCAATGCTTTTCATGGCAAATATCTATAAGCACGTCGCTACCAAACTTGTCCTCTGTTGCCATGGTTGCTGTCTTTTTCCCCTTTTTTTCCCCAACTCTGATCTGTTTCCAAGTTTTGCTTTATTTGGCTTTTATCTTAGTTGACCTATATATTTCGTCCAACCAACATGATATTCACGCCAAAAGAAAGGGAAAAAACACATTTCACTACTCTCCATGGCAAACAGTTAAATAACTAGTTTGGGCCAAGTTAAATGAACAACATAATGAATGCCAATGTTATGTGGTTTTATGTAAAGCTCGTATGACAAAATGCGTTGCTCTTTCATAATAAAAGAAGTTAGATTTAAGCTGCCGTACATTTTATTTAAAAGCATAAAAATAAAATGCTAAAATACAATGTTTAAAAAATCATGATTTAGTTGTGTATGTAGATAGAGTTTCATTGTTCTAACAAAAGAGAAATATTTTACTTAAATATTTAGTCTGAAGGGGGAAAAAAAGGCCCGAGACTGTTCAACTGCTGGTTGCTTAACTAAATCATGATGGTCCTTAGCAGTGCCAAAACGATGCAATAATCTATAAAGGTACTTCAACATTTTTGGACACTTTAGGATTCTATATACATGTATTTGGTTTGCTTCCCTCAATTGATGGCAACGGATTAAAATATCAGGGTTTACATGCAATTTGGTTCTTGATATC
Organism: Ophiothrix spiculata; assembly: GCA_000969725.1. Taxonomy (NCBI): domain Eukaryota; kingdom Metazoa; phylum Echinodermata; class Ophiuroidea; order Amphilepidida; family Ophiotrichidae; genus Ophiothrix; species Ophiothrix spiculata. The sequence continues at coordinate 11,300 of JXSR01S006367.1, forward strand.
CTTCTCCCCTCTTGTCTTTTTCTTTTCCTTTGGTGTTCTAATTATGAGAGACCTGTTTATTCTTTGATATTATTATTGGTTTATCTAACTATTTTCCCCTTTTCTTCAACTTTTTAACATGTCGTATGCATGTCTAAATTTGTCATAAATATTTCAACTTTTAAACTAGTTTCTTCATATTTGTGTATCAAGAATTGCTGTATTTTTTCTTATTATGTACAGCGCGTCGAAACATTGTTGTTCAGTGCGTTTTTTAAATATAATTAAGTTAAGCTTAGTTTGCCTTCAATTATTTGTGATAATTTATATCGTTGTAATTTTCCAGGCCCTAATACATTGACGCTGAACGATATGTGGCGAATGATATGGGAGCAAAATTCGGCAAAGGTGATCATGTTGACAAACTTAATCGAAAAAGGAAAGGTCAGTCAGACATATGTAAATGTATTTTTCATGGAAATAAAGGTTGAATCGAGTAATTTTTGTGTGGCAATCCGCGATCAACCACATACCCTGGATCAACGAGATCTGAACTATATATTTAAAATGCCATAAGCATATCCAGCGGTTAATATTCTCCCAATTTATTTGGTTATGAGCCTGTAGCAACTTCGATAGGAAATATAAGCGCCTCCCTATGGCCTACCCAGATAGCAAAGTTAGTTGGCCCAATTAACGTTGGATCAACATTGGACCAACTAACTCTGCTATCTGGGTATTAAAGGAACTTTGCAGATTGTTCCCCATTTCACAATTTGAGTATATATAAAATAAAATGAAGATGCAGTCAATATTTTCAAATTTCGTACAAGTTTTACAAGCTGAAATAATGACCTATCTCAGTTTTCCTAGTTTTTTTTTTTTTTTTTGGCTTACAGATACAACATTTTAGTCCATTTTTACAGATACCACTTACTCTAAAAGGTTGATTTATTTCAACCTTATTTTGTCAAACAGTGGATATTTTGTTGAAATGATTATTGCCTTTATTAAACATTTTCCTACAGAAAAAATGTGAATGTTATTGGCCTCTACAGACGAATGCAGAGGTGATGTTTGGTGCTCTGTCTGTAACAAAAACCTCCGAGGAATGTTTCGCAGATTACACCATACGGACCTTTAAAATCAGGAAGGTAAGAGTCACACTTGGCATAAGCCAATCCCGATGAATTTCATAAATTGTGCATTTTATGCCCTTGCACCACTTTTTGGTAGAGTTAACTTCTTGCTCGTGATGGGCTCGAAGCCGTCTTGCATTTAAGACTCGTTATAGGACGACTGAACATCAGATAGTTCTTAATTTTAGATGACTGAACTCAGGAGATTGTTACTGAACACATGAAAGTTTTCAAAGATAATTGCATGATTCATTTGCTTCCTATTTAAGCTATGGAAAATCTAATCCCAGAAATGAATTTCCAACCATTTATCAGCTTAACATCACATGATTGTTAGTTCATGTTTAATTTACACAAACTAATTGCGTAGCAAGGTGCAGCTCACATCAACAATCTTCGTGACTTAATTATGACAGGTGGATTTATTGAGAGGGCAAAGAGCAGTTATCCGTATGTTGTCAGAGCAATACGTAACAGAGCAGAAGCATGACTTTTGTATGACGAAAGCAGTTGAAGGACGGTATTAAGTAAATCATAGTGACAATGACTTTTTTTAAATTTTGGTACAACTTGAAGCCAATTTTAGTAAAATGCCTTTAAAGACGTTAAACTTTAAAATTGTTTAGTTTGTGTAGCCGATTTTGATATCGATCATTTTGAAGAGAAGATACAAGTATCCAAGAAAGGAGGGCGCAAATCTCAGTTTCCTTTTTTCTCGGACACCCTGTAGGTGAATTTTTGAAATTTGTCTTTTCAGGAGATTTAATGCAAACTCCAAATTTCTTTTAATTTATCTGCAATCTATGATATTCCTTTTACAAACAAATCTTTGACTCTTTCTTGATATATAGAATCAAATAAAATTCAAATTGTGGACTTTGCTGAAGGCTTTGATCAAAATTTTCCCGATATCTGAAAATAAAATTTCGAATATTGCCTCTTTTTAAAAAGCCTTTAAAGCGTATAATATTATGTTTGTTTGTTTTGTGTAGAATGTATTTAAATGCAAAGTAGACAAAATTTCTTTTATTTTGATACCAAAATTGACACATTTTGACATTCAGTGTTCGATTTCCTGCCATTTTATTCAAAAAGCATGAAATTAAGGTAAAATATGTGACAATCCCATATTCCCATTCATTTACATGCATAATGTGTGAAAGAATGGTTTAAATTTGGCGGGCAGTAAAAAGTACACAAAAATGTCAAATTATTGAGGTTTTGGTAATTTAAAGTTTAGTTTATACTTAAACTAAGTTTTTAAGCCACAATAAATAAGTTAAGTGCTCAAAAAATTCCAAAATATCCGCCAAAATTACGAAGCGGCGATCACTTTGTCAATTTTGTGCATTTTTTATCAGTTTCAATTTTCAGCTTTTTTTGACGCATCTCAGCCATAAAAGGTCTGATTTCACCCATTCCGGTGTCAAAATGCTAAGAAAATTATTTCCTTCATGTTTGTTAAGTTGGTTTGAGGTGAAATATTGGAAAGATATATTTTTGACTCAAAAAAAAATAATAATGAACGAAATAAAATGTTTACATTTTGGTTGCCATGGCAACAATATGAAAGACCAAATTATGCTGTTGTGTTGCTCTTCGAATCCTCATGGATGTAAGCGTTCGTAATATATATACTTATACTATAGGTACTTATCATTCATAGTTTCTAAGATATGTTAAGTTATCTGTACCTCTGTCACAATAGTTCAAATTTCAAAAAATAAATTTAGCCATTAAAGTCTTAAAGTATATAAATTTACATTTATTAAAATAAGTTTGCATAAATTGAAGTTAGTTTGTATGTGTTAAAGTAAGTATGGATTTATTAAAGGAAGTGTTCGTAAATTAAAGTTTGCATTTATTTAAAGTTAGTTTGTATTGGCACCGATGGTACACCGTCATTTTGAAAACATTTTTTTTTTCACAGATTGACACAGAAGTTCCCACTCGTGAGTTCAAGCAATTTCACTATACGTCCTGGCCTGATATGGGTGTACCACAGAGTCCCACGCCATTGCTTAAATTCATGGATGTTGCAGGCTCTTTCACGTATGAGGGAGCTGGACCAGATATTGTGCATTGCAGGTACATCATTTTCGTTGTATGTAAAAGTAATTTTTTAAAGTTTTTGTCGAACCTGAAATATTTTTGTTTCTATTGTAACTCTCAAAATAAGTTTAAATCAAGTACAATGTACATTTAAAATGCATCTCTAGAGGCGGATTCATATGCTTTTAACCCTCGTCTAACCAAGCCTTTTTTGTAACACGTCTAACCAAGGTGGGGGGGGGGGTTGTTCCCCTAAATTTTTGGAACGGAACCCTCTATGAACTTGGTTTTGCTACCAATAGATAGGTATGGTCCTCCCCTATCCAAAGATACCAAGATCACAAAAATCGGCCAAGGCGTTACGTAATTATGACGTCATAAAGGTCGAAAATCGGAAAAATCGGAATTTTGGCAAAAATGGCCACCAAACTCAAAATTTGTCTATACAACGGAATTTCATGGGTTTTTAGCATATTATAACGAAGGGAAATGACAATTCTAACATGCTCACCTTAGGTGGTACCCCCCTAATTTTTAAATCAAAATGACCGCAAAGGATGTAAAAGAGATTACCATAAAGCCCGGGGTCGGTTGCTTTTGCGTTTTTATGCTACGGGGAAAAACCTTAGGCATTTCCCCCCCCCCCTGGTTAGACGAGTGTTAAACTATTAAAAGTCAGTTTGCGAAAGCATTGAGTCTACCCCAGCCTTAAAATAAAACACCTTTAAAAGTTTTTTTGTCTTATGTAACTGTGCTTCTGTTTGCTTGTATGTATGTTTGTTCACATGTCTTCAACGAAAAAGTTCAAGATCACTCGTACTCTCCTTCAGATGACAGTAATGAGGGTCTAGCATGCTTGACCCTAGTTGGAGAGAAGAAGATCGACTTCATTTGTACCTAATTAATTAGTTAACTTTAACAAATGTAAGTGTAATCTCAGAGACCTTGAGATGACAATTACATTTTTTTGCTAAAGTGAACTCCTCAATTTCAGTGCAAAAGACACATTAATGAAGTAGATCTTCTTCACTTTAACCAGTGCCAAACGTTCTAGACCCTCTTGAATGCCATGTGATAAATTTGTCGTACAATTATACATTTCTTATACCATTTTTCAATCTCTTCTTAGTGCTGGCGTAGGTCGTACCGGAACCTATATTGTGATCGAAGCCATGCTAGAAATGGCCAAAGAGGAGGGTCAAATCGACGTGCATGCAATGGTGTCGCAACTCAGAGAAGATAGGATTAAGATGGTTCAAACCGAGGTAAGATGGCAATAGATTTATATATGGGTTTGATAAAGAGTAAGCATAACACAGTTAATATACGAGTTTGTCTCTAACAGGTTTCATAAATCAACACTGCTTTTTGGTGGGTTCATTTATTAATTTTCTGACAAAAATGATTGTTACAATTAAATGCAGGTCCTTAAAAGTGTTTAAATTACTTCTGGAATTTGGTTTTGAACTGTTTAGTTTGTTTCAACAATTTAATTTCAAATTTTATCTCAAATGCTCATTTTAGATCAAAATACACCATATTTTGAGATTTCATTATTGGTGGCGCTATTCATTTTTTGAAATTAATTATATGCATATTGCATAAACTAAATATTTATAGTGTGATTTTAACATGAATAAAAAAAAATAGATCTCCTTCACCTTATCTATGTGACAAATGTCAAAACTAAGGTTCATAGATTTGGAACTTGGAAACTTGATTTGGCGCCACCACTAATGTGCCTTCGGCTATACTTAAATGGTGATCAAACAGCGGTGTCAAAGCTCATATAATGTGAATGATAAGCGATGACTTTAATCACCAATCCGTGGTTGTATGAAAAAGTATAATCATGCTCCTTTAATTGATAAAACTATTATTTTACTGAGAAGATTTATATATTTAAATGTGTTTTAAATACTTCAATATTTGCAGGAGCAGTACATTTTTATTTTTGATGCTGTTGTGGAGTCCATCGTTTGTGGTGATACAAGTATAATGGTGACAGATCTTAGAGCTGAGTTTGCCTCACTCCAGGGAATAGAAAGGAATACAGGAAAATCAAAACTTGAAGACCAACTCCAGGTACACATTATACAGAATATTAATTCGGTCTGAACACTTAAATTTGGCGCGAAAAAGTATGTGTACTTTAACATTTATGCAGTGGCGTAACCAGAGGGGGTAGGGTGGGGTTTGGGCCCCCCAGAAAAAATGTCTGCCCCGTCCCCCACCCCTAAATAAAATCAAGAAACGTACAAAGTTTCAATATATAGTACATAGGTAATGTAACTGTGAAAAATTTAACACTTTTGTGGGTTAATTTTTCGAAAATTATCGGCGCAAATTTAAGCAATAATTTAAGGAAAACTCACCAAAATAGTTTTCACCAAATATAGTACAATTTTTTATGAATTTTAGCAAAATTTGGATGATTTGCTACATGAACATTTTTGGGGTGTACCTTTTGTGTCTAAAAAAACACCTCTTTCGCCCCTCTGCAAAATTATCTTACCCCAGCTGGTCCCCTCAACTGAAAATGTCTGGTTACGCCACTGCAATTATGGCTCAGAAACTTTAGCCTACACGTCTAGAGATGGACATGCAACCCTTTAGAGGTTAAATTAGAGGTTCGTGATCTTGAAGAAACTCAAAATTGAATCGTATACAATGTACTTTTAGGGTACATCAAAGTTATTGTTCAGACCAAAAGAAAATGTAAACAACACATATAAACTTCAAACTCATTCACATATTATGCAGACAATTGTAATACTGTCAGCTCGAAACCACACCAAGTAATTGTAGAAGTAGAACTATTATTATAAGCGGATTAATTATACACGATACCTGTCCAAATGTTAAACACAACCGGCGGTTTACCGCCCGCAACCATCGGTTCTGGCCTGTTGCTTTTGTTCTGAACAATAACAACAGCCTATAACCGCCGCTTCAAATCTCAACCGGTGGTTGACCGCCAGGAACCGGCGGTTATGGGCTGTTGTTATTGTTCAGAACAATAGCAACCGGTCAGAACCGGTGGTTGCGGGCGGTAAACTGCCCCTTGTATTTTGAAGGGACCCCTAACGTGGCTCATGGCATCAATTTGAATTCTCAAATGAAAACCGCACTCTAGCTATCGCAAAGTATTTTTGTAATCGCACAGTGTGTATTTTTTGGACCCGTTTCATGAAACTTCGGCAGTTCAATCAACCGTTGTCAACCTATGCTAGTTAGAATGGGTCATATCAAATGCCCCATTTCGTATCAACTACGTTTTGTATTGACAGCAACGTATGAAATGTTATCTTCTTACATGTTCTATGTCTCTTTTAGACACTAGCATCTTTGACACAGATTCCACCACCAAATGCATATAAAGGAGGAAAGCTGGAGGAAAATTCGGACAAAAATAGATACGCAGATGAAATACCACGTGAGTTATTTGCTCATTTTGCTCAATTAGAAATGCTGTAAATGGAGGTCGAGGTCTCTTTATTTTAGAAGAAAAATGTTTTTATCAAACTAATACAGCAAACAATATAAAAGTATACATTTTGAAAGGGATTCAACGAACATATTTATAGCTTCAAATTAAAGAA
>JXSR01S006367.1:30589-43347 GCA_000969725.1 Ophiothrix spiculata
TATTCGATGACCTACGTTATTTTGTCGTCAGCATAGAATATTCTAAGCAAAAAATTATCTACGATAGAGGAGTCTGCACCGGGCCTAAGACTTTGATGGGATTATGATGCTCAATGAAGTGAAACCTAATCTTTAAAAAGTCCATACACATGACCAAGAATTCTGAAACAGCCTGGACAATTTGAGAATCCTGAAACAGCCTGGACAATTTTCAAAGAAAAAATAATTGCAATCTCTGACAAGCATGCACCCTTGCTCCAAGTCCGAGTTAAAGGTAACCAGCCTCCTTGGTTTAATAATGATTGGGAAACTTACCGTCATGTGAAAAATCAAACAAATAATCGAGGTAATTGTGGATGGTAAGTCAATCAAAGAACCTGAAGAAGTTGCTAATGCTTTCAACAATTTTTTTGTTAACATAGGGCAAAAATTAGACTTTTCAGGTATACCACTACAGTTTGATAAAATAGATGATGATTTTGATTAAACAACTCTCAACCCTCAGCATTGGTAAAGCAACAGGTATTGATGGTCCTAATTCTTAATTGTTGAGAGCAGGAGCTGCCCAAATAGCTAAGCATCTGACTCATGTTATGAATCTGACAATTTCCACCTCCATAATTCCAACAGAGTGGAAATAATCTGTTGTTTTTCTCATTTACAAAGCTGGTGCCCCCATAGAATGTGGCAACTACAGACCAATCTCAGTCCTACAGGTTGTCTCCAAAATACTTGAAAGGGCAATTCCTAAACAGGTGTATAATCATTTTCATGAAAATAATCTCCTCTCACATATTCAATCTGGTTTCGACCCAAGCACTCTACCCTTACTGCTGCTCTTGATGTCACTGACTTTATTCTTGAGAATATGGATCATGAAGAGCTTAGAGGTGCCATATTCTTAGACTTAAAAAAAGCATTTGACACTGTTGACTATAATGTTAGCTAATGTTTTGCTGTCAAAGATGGTGAATCTGAGAAATTAGGGGCGGAGCGTTGGATTGGTTTTCTGACTACTTAACTAATAAGCAGCAATGCACAATTCTTAATAGTGTGAAATCAGATTTCAAGCAAATTACTGTTGGCGTCCCCCAGGGTTCAATCCTGGGTCCGCTCTTATTTATCTCCTTTATTAATGACCTGCCCAATGTTGTTTCCAAAGCCAAAACTGTCTTGTACGCTGATGATACAGCAATTATGTATAGTTCTAAGATTGTGGCCGACATTGAAATGGTACTTAATAAGGAGCTTTCAAGTGAAGCAAATTGGATGAATGATAACAAACTTACGGTTAATGCCTCAAAAACAAAGGTCATGCTGTTTGGTTCCCATCACAAGTGAAAAGACACTATTCTCAATATTTCTCTCAATCATGTCGCCTTAGAACAGGTCCAAGTTTTCAAGAACCTTGGCCTATATTTTGATCCACATTTGAAAGGGAAATGCCACATTGATAAAACCGCTGCCAAAATCTCTCAAAGACTTGGGATCTTAAAATCTCATGGGCCGACTCATGATTACCTTGAACTTATTTATTCTTTCTCAATGCAACCAACTATTTATAAACCGACGAGAATAACTGAACATTCAGCTACAATTATTGACAATATTTTAACAAACGACGAAGAAATTATACGATCTAACATTATAGTAACCGATATAAGTGATCACCCGCCAAATACTCTCTCAACAAATATACAGGTCGGTAAGAAATGTAAAAGCAACAAGAAATATATTTATAAGAGGAAACGTGACAACAAAAGCGTAAATACACTCAAACAAAAAATATCCGACATAAATCGGAATGGTCATCTTGATAGTAATGATGTGAATGATGATTATGACAAGTTTATTGAAACTTTTAGTTCTTTGTACGATGAATGTATACCAGTAAAAAAGTGTTCTGTAAATAGAAGAAAAGATCCAATTTCACCATGGATAACCAAAGGTTTGCTGAAAAGCATCATCAGGAAAAATAAGTTATATAAACAATATATAAAGCATGCAACTGAAGTTAATTTGCAAAAATTTAAAACATTCAAGAATAAATTAAGCATGTTGATTCGGAAATCAAAGAGATTATACCTATTTAACAAATTCGAAGCGTCCAAAGGCAATTTGAAAAGTACGTGGAATGAAATCAATTCTTTAATTGGAAAAGGTAAAAGATCCCAAACGGATGGTTAATTTGTTAATGATTTAGGAGAAACAATCACCAATCCTGAAGACATAGCTACAAATTTTAATGACTTTTTCGTCAATGTAGGCCCTAATCTTGCATCGACTATTAAAAATACTGTACTTGCAAGAACTACTATGATTATCTGAAAGATATAACACCTAATAGTATGTACATGAAACCCATTGTTGAACTAGATATTTTGAAAATAATTGACAAATTCAATCCTAACAAAAGCGCCGGCCACGATAATATTGGCAATCTCATTATCAAAAAAGTAGCAAATTCAATTGTTAAGCCACTTACAGTAATATTCAATTTATCTCTCTCCTCTGGCATTGTACCAAATAATATGAAGATCGCAAAGGTCATCCCTATTTATAAAAAAGCTGATACTTCTGTATTTTCAAACTATCGACCAGTTTCGTTACTCCCATGTTTTTTTTTAAATTCTTGAAAGACTCATATTTAATCGCTGCCTTGATTATATTGAAGCTAACAACATTCTAAATGACAAACAATTCGGCTTTCGACCAAAACATTCAACCTGCATGGCAATTGCCCAACTTGTTGACAAAGTCGACTCTGCTGTTGAAAGAAATAAAACCACACTTGGATTATATCTTGATTTATCAAAAGCTTTTGATACTATTGATTATCAAATTCTTTTGTATAAACTTGAACATTATGGTTTTCGTGGCATAGTTCTTGAATGGTTCAGAAGTTATTTAAACAATAGAAAACAATTTGTATCATATCATAATTATATATCAGATCTGAAACGTATTGCTTGTGGTGTACCCCAAGGTTCAATTTTAGGCCCGTTGCTTTTTATTCTCTATGTCAATGAATGACATTATTTGTACTTCAAATAAACTAGAATTCATACTTTTTGCTGATGACACAGCTATTCTATATTCGTATAAAAATATCAGTAGCGAAATTGACCTAATAAATATGGAATTGAAGGTTGGTTCAAAGCCAACAAATTGTCAGTTAATGCAAGTAAAACAAACTATATGCTGCTAGGAACACCCCAAAAGGTATCAGTTAACAAAAGTAAAGATTTCGATGTATTCTTAGATCAAACCTGCTTAGAAAAAGTTAAAATTTACAAAATTTCTTGGTGTAATCATTGACGAATGCCTAACTTGGAAAAACCACATCGACTGTATTTCCAAAACTGTTTCTAGAAATATTGGTGTCATGAACAAATTGAAATATTCTGTACCAAAGCTGGTGTTACATAAACTATACTGCTCGCTGGTCTTACCTTATCTAAACTATGGAATAATTATATGGGGTGGTACATTTAAATCATATCTTGATAAACTTATAAAAATCCAAAAGTGGGAAATAAGAATAGTGTCTGGCACTCACTAAAGAAGCCATACTGCTCCTCTATTCCTTTCAAATGATCTTCTAAGAGTAAATGATATGTATAAAATGGAAATTGGAGTATTCATGTATAAATATTCAATTCATGATCTCCCTGTAGCTTTCAATATTTTTTTTACAAAGAGATCAGATATCAATGATTATTCAACAAAACAAGTAGATGATCTAAATATAACCAAAAAAAAACAAGACATTAGTTTTGATGTAATTTTATCTATTAATATTTTTGTGTAATGTGTATAGTATGTAATTTAAGTAATTTTTAATTCTTAATTCTATACTTGTATATTGTATATTTTTTATGTATAGAGGGCCCTTGTGGAAAGCAGTGCTAGATCACTGATCTTGGCCACCCTCTTTAAATATGTCTGAAGTAAAAATAAATAAAAATAAAACCAACCATTTGAAAGAAAAGCTTTAAGTTTTACTATATTGTTTTTCCTTTTTATCTTTTGACAAGCAAGATGTTAAAGATTGATCTAAATCATTTTGTTGGGCATCATTGAAGGCTTCCTTCTGTTTAGTCTGTGTGAAAAAAGAAAAAATGCAAAATGGAGTCTGCACAATTGTTCTTGACTGATTCGTAGTCTTTGAGACCCATAGATTCCAGAACTGAATGATGCAAAATCCGCATCATTGAGCATTTTGTGAAATCCAAGATAAAACAAAATGGCTGCCAAAACAAGGGGTGATATTTCAAAATTGGTCAAATTTTATTCAAAACCACACCAACATGTTCCTCTCATCACAAGGAAGCAGGAAAAGTATACTTTTACCTATGTCTGAAATATGGTTCTGGAGTTATAGCCAAAAATGTGAAAGGACATATTAGAGGTCACAGATTTGGCCCTATGGGAGTCGATTGCTAATGTTACGGATGTAAACAAATAAAACAGCAAGGCGCGTGGAGATTATAAGAAAATGCTTAGACCGTTTATTAGAAGTAATGTTATCTTTTAATGATTAAGAAACAGAAGAAAGCATTCAATGATGCCCAACAAGATTATTGAGATCATTCAACGATTACATTAACTTTGACAATGCTTAACCGAGTCTGCCATACAATAATTGGTTGATTCCATTTAGTGTCATTTCTGAATCCGGTCATTTAGTCGTCAAATGGACACAACTGAAATAATATTCGGTCAATTATAACATTATGGTGGCATCCTCGGGGGAGTAAGTTACAGTTTGGGAGTAAGTTACAGTTTTGGCGTAAGGATAGTCATCATTTTGTTAACATTCTAGGTTTATTTTTAGTCGCAGGCATAGATACCGTATAATAGAAATATATTGCAGACTAATATCTATCCCCTGTAATTGGCGTCGTCAGTCTTTGGTTTAATCTAGTCCTTAAAAAGAAACCTACGAACCTCAAAATTATGAGTAATGTTTGACAAACTTTAGATGTATTGTCAGTGGTGGAATGTTTTTCTTCCGTGTAGACAGTGAATATAGCCTTGTAAATAAAGCGTGAAAAGAAATGAAAGACATTAGTCAAATTTACTCAACTTCTACTACATCTAAACTGTCATTACAAGACCTAAATGGAAAAGGGTTGCCTTTTAAATGTGGAAAGTAATTTGTCACCTTATTTGCTACGATACACGTGCGTGCTCCGCACGTTGAACGTACGTGATCCGTGCCTACTCTGTCATTGACCACTTGAACAGTTAATTGAGCTACAAGAACTTACGTTCATCGTACCGAGTCGGCACGTGCTCGGCACCTACAACGTACGTTTTATGCACCGATTTCACACTGATTTGTGCAGGATATATACATGTGTCCAAATTGTATCCCCAAAATGACAAAGATTCGAGCAAGGATAAATTCAGCTGTAGCTGTAGCTCCAAATATGGCAAACTTAGAGATGCCTATCTGAGTTCTTCTCTGTCAATTCGATTTTCTACTATAAAATTAGACCAGGTTACCAGAAGCAACTGTCCCAACTTACTCTTGATCCATGCACGAAGCCATCATCGCCTGCGTTCATGTCGCTGTTGTCTCTCCCTCTCCATAAAATGTATTATTATCGATTAACATACACTCTTAAAATTATTTTGCTCTTTGTTGAGTAAAAAGGTCACAGCTCTTTGTTGAGTAAAATCTTACTCAATATTGAGGACAATCTTACTCGGTTAAGGCAATATTACTCAACGTTGAGCAACACCTTACTCAATGTTGAGCAAAGTTTTCCCAACGGTGAGTAGGATTTTACTCAACAAAATGAGCTGTGACCTTTGAGTAAATTTTAAGAGTGTAGGAGGCTCATGACTGTTTTATGACTGCAAATATTTTACTTTAAGTCAGCTTTTTCACAATCAAACGCAAAGTCAAATGAAACATTTGTTATGCTACATAAATAATTAAAAAAAAACACCTTAGGTTTTTGGTAATTCGAGGAGTCTATCTGAGCAGGAGTTCGGCGAAGAGGTTTGGATCGATTCGGATGAATCACCTTCATCGGCGTATCTGTTGCATCTCCCTCTCCAGTATCAAAACATTCAACTGTCTAAAACCAAGACTTAAACCTATGGAGATTTGATGAAATGACAAAACGTTTTAGATTTAAAACGCAAGTCTCTCGTTATCTACTTATTTTTAATCTACATGAATTATTTGAAATAAGTCTTTTTGACAAAGTTTTAAATTTCATTTTAACAAGTCCCTTAGACCTAAAATAAGTCTACTGATTTTAGTGAGAATGCCACATAGTGCTCATGTTTTCGACATTCAAGGCTCTTGCATGCACATATAACATGCCTAAGGACACCGTACGTGTAAGTACGATCTCCGTACGATCACGTAGCAATCACAGGGAGTTCGTACGTTGTAAGCACCGACAATGTGCGCAAAGTACGATGCACGCACCGATCAAAGTCAAGTGTGGCTTGCAGAAAACGCACGTACATCGTTACATCGTGCGCAAATCGTACGAACGACGTGCGTGCCGTACGACCTCCCTACGTTTGCTATGTCCTCTCTACGTTTATAGAAAAAACGTAGAGAACGTGGCCTCTCAAAAAAAAACCACGTACGATGGGTTGTGACCAGCGCTTTATGTAGCGTTAAATATGATATATGAAATAAATAAAAAAATGATTATTTTGTACAAGTTTCTGACTTTTTTTTATTTAAAAAGACACTCGCAATTGATTTATATGACACGATACAAAAGTAGTGTTGTTTTTATCTACAATTAAATTTGTTCTACATTAACTGTCTTTATTTCAACCTACATTTCATTATTATTTTGGTATTCATTGGACACTTAGTTTGGATAACTTCACATGCTATTATTACCAGGCTCAGATATACACCGCCCTGGAAGGTTAATAACTAGAAGCGTTTTTCGCGGTGTTTAACGCTATATTTTAGCCAATTTTTGTCATGTTAAAGCTACTCCCCTTTCCATAAAATGTATTATTATCGATTAACATACACTCTTAAAATTATTTTGCTCTTGGTTGAGTAAAAAGGTCACAGCTCTTTGTTGAGTAAAATCTTACTCAATATTGAGGACAATCTTACTCGGTTAAGGCAATATTACTCAACGTTGAGCAACACCTTACTCAATGTTGAGCAAAGTTTTCCCAATGGTGAGTAGGATTTTACTCAACAAAATGAGCTGTGACCTTTGAGTAAATTTTAAGAGTGTAGGAGGCTCATGACTGTTTTATGACTGCAAATATTTTACTTTAAGTCAGCTTTTTCACAATCAAACGCAAAGTCAAATGAATCATTTATTATGCTACATAAATAATTTAAAAAAAAACACCTTAGGTTTTTGGTAATTCGAGGAGTCTATCTGAGCAGGAGCTCGGCGAAGAGGTTTGGATCGATTCGGATGAATCACCTTCATTGGCGTATCTGTCTAAAACCATGACTTAAACCTATGGAGACTTGATGAAATGACAAAACGTTTTATATTTAAAACGCAAGTCTCTCGTTATCTACTTATTTTTAATCTACATGAATTATTTGAAATAAGTCTTTTTGACAGAGTTTTAAATTCCATTTTAACAAGTCCCTTAGACCTAAAATAAGTCTACTGATTTTAGTGAGAATGTCACATAGTGCTCATGTTTTCGACATTCAAGGCTCTTGCATGCACATATAACATGCCTAAGGACACCGTACGTGTAAGTACGATCTCCGTAAGATCACGTAGCAATCACAGGGAGTTCGTACGTTGTAAGCACCGACAATGTGCGCAAAGTACAATGCACGCACCGATCAAAGTCAAGTGTGGCTTGCAGAAAACGCACGTACATCGTTACATCCTGCGCAAATCGTACGAACGACGTGCGTGCCGTACGACCTCCCTACGTTTGCTATGTCCTCTCTACGTTTATAGAAAAAACGTAGAGAACGTGGCCTCTCAAAAAAAAACCACGTACGATGGGTTGTGACCAGCGCTTTATGTAGCGTTAAATATGATATATGAAATAAATAAAAAAATGATTATTTTGTACAAGTTTCTGACTTTTTTTTATTTAAAAAGACACTCGCAATTGATTTATATGATACGATACAAAAGTAGTGTTGTTTTTATCTACAATTAAATTTGTTCTACATTAACTGTCTTTATTTCAACCTACATTTCATTATTATTTTGGTATTCATTGGACACTTAGTTTGGATAACTTCACATGCTATTATTACCAGGCTCAGATGTACACCGCCCTGGAAGGTTAATAACTAGAAGCGTTTTTCGCGGTGTTTAATGCTATATTATAGCCAATTTTTGTCATGTTAAAGCTACTTCCGGTTTGAATTCCGGAAAATTCCGACGGATGCATTTTTCATTTTCTATTTTTTCAAGAACAAACAAAATCATTAGATACTGTAAAGCATTACATACTGAGAAAATGACTCACTGAATTAAGTTTGTAGAATTTAAAAAAAAATAATTCAAGAAGCTGTTTAATTGCCAGTAAATGAAAGCATGTGATCTAAGAAATCCAAAACCGTTTCAATTTTTCAAATCCGACCTTCAGTTACAAACTTATGAAGGTTTGAGTACCGCTATTTTAACTAATTTTTGAGAAAGCAGGTCATGGGATAAATCTTTTATTTTCCTTATTTTGTACTAGCGAGGTCACAGCACCAATTACAGTTACACCGCTTTATTTTAATAGTCAATAACTCTGCAACCGCATATCAGAATTCTTGTCTACAAATAGGTGGTTGTGCATGGACAAATTCATCGTCCTGATAACATATTCTCAATATGGTCTATCATATAGCGCGGAATTCAGAAAAACATATGAAAACTTGTCTAGAAACACTTGATTTCAGTATCAAAACAAAACTATCAAGCCCAGTTAAAGTCATGCCTGCTTGAATATGAGCTATGTGTCAACGTGTGTGTAGGTCAGCGGTGTGAAATATCAACGTTCTCCTGTCAGGTAATGGGTAAATGAAGTATCTACCTTAATGTCTTGAAAAGTTTGCAATTTTTTTTTGAAGTAAAGAATAAAAGAATTAAGTTGTCTACAAGTTATGTGGTCATCCATGCACACTAAAGAATTTTTTTAATATATATCTGCTTAATCATATGTAATTAAACAACATGCGGCAACAAAATGATTATTTGGGTGAAATTTCTGCGCTAGTAATTCCGCCCAAATTAAGTGTTGATACGCCCTTTATCATGCGGAACTAATCATCTTTAAATACCCCGCACATGTGTGGGCGCAAAAAGCTGCAAAATAACTGTGTATGTAACATCCATTCAGACAATTAAAATATTGACTATTAAAATAAAGCGGTGTAACTGTAATTGGTGCCGTGACTTCGCTAGTAGAAAAAAAAAGAAAATAAAAGATTTATCCCATGACCTGCGTTCTCAAAACATTAGTTAAAATAGCGATACTCAAACCTTCATAACTTTGCAAGGTCGGATTTGAAAAATTCAAACGGCTTTGGATTTCTTAGATCACATGCTTTCATTTACTGACTATTTAAAAGAATTCAATTTATAACTTAAAAATCACCTGAAGTGTTTAATTAAGGGTTTACAAATACCTTATATCTTTTATCCCCATAATTGTGTTCTAATCCAACAATTTAACTCCACAGGATTTCCTCTCTTTTGTTTTTATGTGATTTAATCATGCACTAATCCATCAAATTACCTCTACAAACTTCCTCTCTTTTGTTCTTCATAATGGTTATTGTGTGTTTACTTTGATGTCATTGTCCTTTTGTTTTCATCATACTTGAGTGTTTACCTCATTTACATATCCATTGTTTCTCACTTATATAAATGAGCTCATTACAGGTGAAACAACTTTCAAAGCATAGATCTTTAGAAATTATTCCGAAAATCAGATCAAACCCAATTCAAAATTAATTTGTAGCTAACGACATCAGTAAATTATTAGAGCTTGGTCACGATAATCGTATGAACAGCTTACGAGCAGTGTTTAGTCCGTTTAAGGTGGGTGGTCTACCCTAACCATATTTGAAAATTCGTTTGGTTCAGAAAAATTGAGATATTAGCACAAAGACAAACTACAGAATCTCTACTTTATAATGCTTTTTATTTGAGTTCAAACGGACATTGGGTTCCGAAGTTATTGCAATTTTAAGAACGGAAGTCGCAAATTTTTGGACGATTTTCCTATACATTTGTATATAGAAGACGCTCATCCTGTAATTTATAGAATTTTCCTTTTAATTAAATTTTAATGATATAATTACATTTTCCTATGAAATAAATCAATTATTTTATCAAGATAATGCATTGTGAATAATATCCAAAATTTCGGAGTTTGTCGTTTTTTCTTTATTTTATCTCACCGGCTATATTTAAACCTGCTATTTAAATGTATGTAATTTATTATCTTTAGTTACTTTATAACTTAAGCATCAATTTTTTTTTCAAGTTTTTTTTTGTCAATGTTCGAAGGCCTATATCTCGAAAGTAAAAAAAGCGCAAACTACCAAACTAGAACAATCATAACTAAAAAACTAAATGCTGTATAACCATAAAATTTGATAGGTGTCTTAAGAAAAGATGGGTCTAGGGCACTTTGGAAGCGGAATTTTGAAATTTTGTCGCAAATTTGAATTGCGGAGTAAAATTACTTGATTGGTCGATTTCTCGTTGCCATGGCAATCGTATAAACAACCCGTTTCCATATTGCCCTGCATCTTTTCATCCTACACCTACCCTTCAAATTTGGATGTAGTGACATTCTGTGTTTTTTAGTTTTGATCGTTTTCGTGTTTAGCCAATCAGATGCCTTACGCGGTTACCATTGTAACAATACCGAAATTGTTTGCGTTTTCAGAAAGTTCTCAATATGGGCTACAATATGATCTATAGCATTGACGTGTCATCATTTGGGAACATCGAGTCAATTGATCTCAAAGATCTGCTTCCAACCTCCCCCCCCCCCCCCCCCCCCCTTAAGGACGATCGCGGTGATGATAAGTTCCTACCTGTAGATTTTGTTTTTTTCTGTCAGTTAATAGATAAGAGTCTAAACTTCATAATTCAGCAATAAAAAAATGGGGGTCACCCATCATCTAAGCCTGCTATGACGTAATATATAATGACGTCATTTTCCTTTTAATCGACGATAACTTGAAAACTCGAGCGTTAGGTTAATTAACGTAATTAACTTTTTTTATCTGTTTGATATTATAAAACAAAATTTCGACATTCCTTGCGATGAAAAAAAAAATAGATTTTACCCCATGTAATTTTTTATCTCTAGCTATCTTTTGAAAACAGTCGGTGACCCCATATTTTTTTCTTAATTTGACATCCACTTGACATTTATAATTGACCAGCAAAAAAATTAAAAATTCTACAGGTAGCAAATATTTGAAAAATCAGCATTTTGTGGTACAGGAAATCACACGTAAAAAGTTTGATCACTGAAGCCCATTGGCTCGGGAGCACTCGTAGCTACTCGTTACTATTTTGTGCCATTTTCGGCGCTTACCGTGAAGACAGTGCGTAAAAAACTAGTGCGTGCGTTAGTTTTGCGAATTAGGCGCAAATCTTAACCTAATATACCACGCGCGCGATAACTTAAAAACTCGAGCGTTAGGTTAATTTACGTAATTAACTTTTTTTATCTCTTTGATGTTATAAAACAAAATTTCGACATTCCTGGCGATGAAAATTGTTTTTTAGATTCTACCCCATGTAATTTCATCTTTAACTATCTTTTGAAAACAGTCGGGGACCCCATATTTTTTTCTTAATTTGACATCCACTTGACATTCATAATTGACCAGCAAAAAATTAAAAAAATTTTTACAGGTAGCAAATATTTGAAAAATCAGCATTTTGTGGTATAGGAAATCACACGTAAAAAGTTTGATCACTGAAGCCCATTGGCTCGAGAGCACTCGTAGCTACTCGTTACTATTTTGTGCCATTTTCGGCGCTTACCGTGAAGACAGTGCGTAAAAAACTAGTACGCGCGTTGCGTTGCGTTTTGCGTATTAGCGCAAATCTTAACCTAATATACCACGCGCGCGTTTTGTCAAAATCTTCCCGCACCTGACCAACAATTCCTTAACACTACCCTCTAAACTTAACACCGCGATCGTCTTTAAAAGGACTACGAGAAGTGATTAAAACGAGCAGCGAGGGCGTCGCGTGGTCCTATTAGACGGAATAAACACTTCTCGTAAGCTGTTCGTACGATTATTGTGACCAAGCTATTAGAAGCGAACCTTATTGTTATGGGTCCATAGCAAGTTTTAATTTTGAACCATGCTAAAAAATTACGAACAACCAACTAATGGTGCATTCAATAAATAGAAAACCTTATTACAATATAGCACCTAATAAACAGTTGAGTTGTGAATAGCTTATATGCTTTCATACGTTAACATACTCGTAGACACTGTCCTCTTCGGTGTTGAAATTCTCATAAATACTGTACTCCTCAAGACTGGCCAGTGCTGCTTCGTACAAGAATCTGTACTGCTCCTGTAATGTATAGATTGAGAGATTGTAAATAATTTAAAACATTTGTAAAAAGTTCAATTGACACGTATGAGCAGTCCGGACCAAGTGCCCAAATCGGCAACATTGCCCAAATGGGCAAGGTTAAGCCGAATTAGGCAATATGATATTTTGAATTCAGCGACCTTAACCCTTAAAGAGCCGGGCTTTTTCGACCCATCTCACAGCCGGGGGGGGGGC
>JXSR01S006368.1:28110-33110 GCA_000969725.1 Ophiothrix spiculata
TGTCAAAAAATCAATTTCGACATGTATTTTCACCTGTAGCGCAAAATGAAGTTTCTGGCATTTACTGCTCATACGGGCTGGAAGGTCACATATAGGTTTTCCTGGACGATTTAAGTAAATATGCACATCAATTGGTAAAACAACCATTCAATTTCGCGCTGAGTTTTAAAACGACGCGATATCCAACTTTCAATTTCGCTAACCTTGCATTCGATTTAATTTACCAAAAGTCGAAAACATTAATGCACATAGTGATTCATTTAACCGATTACAAATGTGTACCGCCGTGGCAAAAGGGTCCAGTTGTCGGTTCGTACATGTTGCTCCTTGTAGCATATCTAATGTATGGTATTTGTATACATCAGATATGCTACAATGAGCAACATGTAGGAGTCGACAACTGGACCCTTTTGCCACGGCGGTACACAAATACGTGATTAAGCACTCTGTTTGACGAAATGTGTGGCCAATTATTGGGAATGTGCAGTCTATTTCGGAGCGAATCTACTCGTCATTATGATACGAACCAATTTGAATATTCTGTTTCGTTTGTCATGATTCAAATCTACAAATACTGAATTGAATTTCACAAAGAGATCGTATCGTGGTACAAATCATGGTGTCAGGTTTTTATTCCATATGAATATATAGTTTATTTCAAGCCAAATTGATATTTTCGTTTGATAATGGGATAGGGGAGAGTTGATGTATAACGTATAGAGCGCACATTTGGACTAGATGATGCTATCGTGGCAAATGATCGGCAAATAAAGGAAGATTTTTTTAAAGCTCAAGCTTTTATACCTCATTTTATACAATACTTGGCAATATTCAAAAGACTAGAGCACCTTTGTTAGTTAAAAAGTCAATGAATTGCTTGTCTTACCAAAGGGGGGGGGGGGTTATTCCAATATTTAGAACTTCTACCGCAAAATTTCGATTTGGTGGCCATTTTTGCCCAAAGCCGTGATTTTTCAGACTCTGAAGTACTTATGACGTCATAATTACGTGATTTTCATGATTTTGGTATCAAACGATAGAGGACACCCTACCTTTTACTATGGTATAAAGCAAAACAACTTTTAGCACTCCAATTTCCCCCGTTGATAACAAATGTTACAAAAAATACGTTGGTAAGACAAGGGTTAATATACACGTGCAATCGGCTGTTCATTTTGCGAAATAGATTAATTATAAATGCAAAGGAAAAGTTGATTGGGAATGTGCATTCGAGTTCGCGCGAAAATGATCTTTCAATACATTAAATTAAATGCACATTCGCGAAATCGTACACTGATTTTTATCGTTGGAAAGTTAGGTTTTGGATATAGAATGGTTAATTGCTAAATTGAAATGGGGATTGTGAATGTTCATTCAATTTCGCACGAAATTGAATGCATCCATTACAAATTGATGTGCATATTTGCTGAAATCGTCCGGGAAAACATATATATATCATCTTTATTCATTGCTATTTTCTCTAATTCAAGCTATGATTGAATTCACCGTTACCAATGTAACAACGGAAGAAGGCGACACAGTAGAATTGACGTTATCAAACACCGGAACTGGCGATGGAAGAGTTGGTAAGTCTGCCGCATAAAAATGGGATGCGCCTGTGTCTAAAGGGGACAAAATCTAAAACGAGTATAATAAAGCCTTGTGATGCAGATGAAATATCTATGATCTACCCGTTACTATGGTATCAAACAACTACACTTTTGTGGTGCCAATATGATTTACTGGGCCCTGTAACCCTTCACATGCAGGGACCTAATTACGCCGTATGTCTCAATTTCCTCCATGCAGCTTGTGTTTTAAGATGATAGGTAGATCACATACATCGCCACCTGTAAAAAAATATAACTACTTATGAGACAATTTCTGCACCATACAGTGTGTCCCAGAATGAAGTTATCAAGATTTCAATGCATCATAATTCAAAAACTAAAATACCCCAGGTCATACTTGATGTCTTTTCTTGCTTTGGTGCAAAAATCAAGAAAATCAATGCATTAATTATTTAGGAGTGAGCGTTTGGAGCTCCAGAGGGGTTTGGACACTTTTCCCAGTTTGGAGAGGTTGTAAAAATCCAGCGGTAATTTGCAGCGGAAGTATATAAGCTTGAATGTCATCTTTACCCAACATTTCTGTTTTGTTTCGCATGTTGCTTCTCCTTGATGATGCCTCGGAGTCTTATTAAAGGATCAGCAGAATGTTATAAGTCGGCTTCTATATGAATTCCTTCTTTCATATCTGATATCATAAGCTTCTTATTTTCTGACATTTTTAAGATGGGCTACTTATGCAAAGGGAATACCTGGCTCCTGGAAATGTTAAATAAATCTTTCCATTGTTTCAATGATATCTGCACTTTCCAGGTATTGGTCAATCATGATACTCTTTTCTACGTTGACCAATGAGGTGTTTTATTTGCTTTGAATGACCTTATTCCTACAACCACTGCTACCAGTTAAACAGCCCTTTAGCATGTTTAGCGTATTTTCAAATGGCCCACTGAATGAATTTTTTTACAACTTTCCAAAACTGGGAAAAGTGTCCAAACCCCTATGGAGCTTCAAATGCTCAGTTCTAAAAAAACGAATGCATGGATTTTCTTTATTTTGCACCACAGTAAGTCAAGACATTGGGCATGATTGTCACTAAGTTTCATTGACTGAAAATATTTGGTTTTTGAATTGTGTGGCGTTGAAATCTTGATAACTTCATTCTGGGACACACTGTAAGTGTGCATAAAGACGACTGACCATTTTGAAAAAATTTCATTGATATAGCTTAATCCCTCCTGGGTAAAGTTTAAAACTTTTTGATACCCCCTCGGATCTGAGGTAAAGAGTCTTTGGGGATGGTGTGTCACAAATGGCTAGCGTGAAAAGGGTTAACAAATCATTATGCTTATCAACCAAGTACCATTTCACGGAGAGTATTATCTTTATTGATTAAATGTAACATTACTTTCTATCCAAATTATGTTTTGAAATTTATAATAAATTGTGTATATAAAACGATTTGCACTTTATCTACTTTTATTTCTACATGTATAAAGATTTCCAAGTTTCAAGTACTTCAGCCGTCGAGGGTCTTGACTATTCTCTAATTACATCAACACCTTTATTGATACAAGCTGGTGACATCGCAAAAGTACAAATTTCAATCACCGATGATGGTTTCTTCGAGGGCGAAGAACAGTTTACCGTGACAGTTATCGGTGTAAATGGCGAACACATTGGGGATATTGATAACGTCACGGTGACTATACAGAACAATGAAGGTACACGGTTGCTCAAAAATATTTTTTACCACTTTTTTATGTAAAACGTAAAATGGTTCCCGGTGGCTTATGATATCATAAAAGGTTTGAAAGATGTCATATACCGTCAGGGGGCATTCCACGTTCACCACAACCCTATTTTTGTAAATGAGGGGCGTTGAAGGATCATTTTGTGATTTGCTTCCAAGCATTCCCTGGGCTCAGTCAAGCGTAACAAAGACATTCAATCACCTGCTTATCAGTCTACTACAGATAAACATTCCATATGACCACTCAACTTGAGTAAGGGAGTGACCTTGAACAAGGCAGGGTCAAATCAAATTTGACGTAAAAATCACGTTTTTGACCCATTTTTCCCCCCTTACAAGTACATGATAAAATTGATCACATTC
The DNA here is from genome assembly GCA_000969725.1 of Ophiothrix spiculata. Taxonomy (NCBI): domain Eukaryota; kingdom Metazoa; phylum Echinodermata; class Ophiuroidea; order Amphilepidida; family Ophiotrichidae; genus Ophiothrix; species Ophiothrix spiculata. The sequence goes on from JXSR01S006368.1 coordinate 31,795, forward strand.
AGAGCTCCATTTCGCACTCAACTAGATTATCTATCAAATCAGACCAAAAGCCGATAGTTTTCATCATAAATTGCCCTTTACATATATAAAGATATTTTTATTCCAACTATATGAGCAACCGTGCATATTGGAGACACTATCCAAATATAATTCAATAACCCTTCTTTCAGAAAAAGAATTCTTTTTAAGTCTGGAAATTCCCAAATTGAAATTCAATCCAATGACACACATTTGAAAATGCCCATATGATAAAACAGTGAACGTGGTTCTTTACTTTCAAATACCTTTCATTACATATAGCTCATATTGAGTTCACGACTTCAAGTGCAACGGTAACAGAGGGCAGCAGCTTAGAATTGACGCTGGTAAATACAGGAGGAGGTGATGGCAACGTTAGTAAGTATAAGGTTTTTAAGGCTACAGTCCCTAAAAACGTTTCGCTCGGCTGAATGTCATAGTTAGGATACACATTTTCCTGAGCAGATGGATTCCCTTTACCCTTACCAATGCTCAGCACGTTAAATGGTAATGTAATCAAATGGTAGAAAATCGAACCATATTCCTTTAAAGGCAACGTGTGACGGACAAAAATTAAGCTCGCTTTTATAAACATCAAGTTAAACTCTTCATTTGATGCCTTAAATCAGTCCAAGTTAAAATCCCCAAAATAAATAAATTAATTAATTCAATAAATTGAATTAAATAGGAAAATAAACAACAAGAAAAGAATATTTAAGGGGTGTAAGCACCTCACTCAATGTTACGTTTTTGCAATTTTATTTTGTACCATAACTTTTTAACAAAGTGCTTAAAATTAATAAAAGTATACATTTCCAGAAAGGAATTTTAACAAGGAACATGATGGTGATGTGATTTTCTCAAAACATGTGATTTTTGGTCAAAAATCAACATCACCATCATGTTCCTTGTGAAAATTTCTTTCTGGAAATGTATACTTTTATTAACTTTAAGCACTTTGCTAAAATGTTATGGTACAAAATAATCTTGCAAAAACATAACATTGAGTGAGGTGCTAACACCCCTTAAACCCGTCTCAATTGTTTCATTTTTAGCATGTTGCTTTCTCACCTGAATTGAAGATATTTAAGTAAAGTTTATCGTTTATTCTCTCTCGTCCGTGAATGTTTTCTTCAGATTTACAAGTTTCAGACAACTCAGCTATCAGCAGTATAGACTACGTCTTGACGTCTTCATCACCTCTACTAGTTCCAGCATTCGACAAAACCACTGTTCAGATTTCAACTATTGACGATCTTCTATTGGAGGGTTTAGAGCAGTTCGCCATTACAGTTACT
>JXSR01S006368.1:38110-53546 GCA_000969725.1 Ophiothrix spiculata
CTGCAACAAAGACGGCGATACCAACTTTGCCAGGAAGATTAATCGGAATGCGCTGATATTTGCCGTGCAAATTGGTCATATTTGGTACTCAAGTGACGGTCCCATGGACATTTTCAGCGAAAACTGGATCTGACTTGGTCACAAACAACTTATTTTTTCACATTTAGAATGTATTTTTTCAAAAGCAAAGTTCATTCATTGGAAATATATACTTCAAGGACCTCATTTTTTACGATATCTAAATATCGACCTCCCGACCATTTTTCACTCATTTTAAACTTCAGACGGCCGTAGCTCAAAATCGGCCTTGCCGACAACTTGTACCTTTTGATGTAACGCGTCACAATTGTCTAATAATTTTTATTTTGCTTTGTTAAATTGAGGTTGGAAACTTGTGATTCAAAATGATCTGCAATTAATCCTGGACAAAACTGAGATGGTAAAAAACATGCGCTAATTTGCAGCAGAAGTATGTAATCAAGGATACCACCTTTGTAAGCATTTCTGTTTTGTTTGGCGTATTGCTTCTCCTTGATAAAGGGTCTGACAGATAAGCTATTCATGCGAAGAAGATTTCTGGCTCCTAGAAATGTTGATTAAATTTTTCATTCAAAAATTTAACATATTCCTATAACAACTGGAAACAGAGTATCTGCCCTTTAGCGTGCATTCAAACATTCCGCTAAAGGAGTTTGCATATTCTTGAGGAGACCATTATGAAACATTACCTAATCAAAGTTGATTTTTAACATAATCATAGGATTTTTACATACGAAAAGGAACTAGGTATAGGCTAAAATAATCCTAAAAATACAAATCCTGGATGGTCAGTGATTTTTTCGCTGACTGTCAATTATGTTGTGTGGTTGCCCAGTTTAAAATCCATGTCAATATATATTTCACCGCACGTTTAAATCTATTCAATAATATCATTTGTTCTTTATAGATGTCACAAGATCAACGTCCGTGAATTCAGCAACTGTTCGTGCGGACACCAAACTGGCAATTGTCATCAAAAAATCAATTGGACCATCACATATTATTCGTTGTTTCTAGGTGTCACAAGATCTGAAGTAACTACGGATAGTGTATCATCCTTAGCAACAGTAACTAAGACGGTGACTAATGACGGTGGTAAGTGAAAATGGACAAATCTATCATTTCTATTGTTTTGTTTAATTGATAATTAATTAGACAAATGCTAAGTTATAACATCTCTACGAGACTGTTCTCAGGTCAAGTACCCAAAGGTCACGATCTGAGTCAGTCTCATCTCGCTGATGAAAAACGAAGGATCTCGTTTGAAAATTCCGAGGTATGTTTTCAACTTTTGTGTTGTGAAAAAGGTTTAAAATCTTCCATCATGTTATACCAACACAGATGAACTTTCATGAACATCTTTTATTCCTACTACTAAGGTGTCACAGCAGCTGAAGTAACTACAGACAGTGCATCAAATTTAGCAACAGCAACAGAGACTGTTGCTACCGACGTTGGTAAGTGAACAATTGTGACGCGTTACATCAAAAGGTACAAGTTGGGTCCAAAAATCAAAATTGAGTTTTTGGTATCACTGGGAAGCCTGTTTAATCAGTTTTAAAATGATACCAAAATTAAAGGCATCGGCCATTCTGTGACCGAGCTATGACAAATTAAAGAATGATAACATTGACGTATTTAAAAAGCACACTTCTGAGAAAACGCGTTTGAAAATCATGAAAATTTTAAACTCAAGATATTGTTGGTTTTCAAAGGAACCATTCAAAACTCCATAGCAACCAGCACTTTTACTTGCCCGATTGACACCAAATTTGGCACATAAACTATATAGACTGCAACAAAGACGGCGATACCAACTTTGCCAGGAAGATTAATCGGAATGCGCTGATATTTGCCGTGCAAATTGGTCATATTTGGTACTCAAGTGACGGTCCCATGGACATTTTCAGCGAAAACTGGATCTGACTTGGTCACAAACAACTTATTTTTTCACATTTAGAATGTATTTTTTCAAAAGCAAAGTTCATTCATTGGAAATATATACTTCAAGGACCTCATTTTTTACGATATCTAAATATCGACCTCCCGACCATTTTTCACTCATTTTAAACTTCAGACGGCCGTAGCTCAAAATCGGCCTTGCCGACAACTTGTACCTTTTGATGTAACGCGTCACAATTGTCTAATAATTTTTATTTTGCTTTGTTAAATTGAGGTTGGAAACTTGTGATTCAAAATGATCTGCAATTAATCCTGGACAAAACTGAGATGGTAAAAAACATGCGCTAATTTGCAGCAGAAGTATGTAATCAAGGATACCACCTTTGTAAGCATTTCTGTTTTGTTTGGCGTATTGCTTCTCCTTGATAAAGGGTCTGACAGATAAGCTATTCATGCGAAGAAGATTTCTGGCTCCTAGAAATGTTGATTAAATTTTTCATTCAAAAATTTAACATATTCCTATAACAACTGGAAACAGAGTATCTGCCCTTTAGCGTGCATTCAAACATTCCGCTAAAGGAGTTTGCATATTCTTGAGGAGACCATTATGAAACATTACCTAATCAAAGTTGATTTTTAACATAATCATAGGATTTTTACATACGAAAAGGAACTAGGTATAGGCTAAAATAATCCTAAAAATACAAATCCTGGATGGTCAGTGATTTTTTCGCTGACTGTCAATTATGTTGTGTGGTTGCCCAGTTTAAAATCCATGTCAATATATATTTCACCGCACGTTTAAATCTATTCAATAATATCATTTGTTCTTTATAGATGTCACAAGATCTCAAGTAACTACAGATAGTACGCCAATCTTAGCAACAGCAACTGACACCATTGCTACTGAAGATGGTAGGTGAAAATTGACCTATAAAGTTTTGATGATTAGTTTAATGGTTAAAGGGACTAGCCTAGATTTCACCTAGAATTAAAAACTTATGGAAATGCTCTAAATAAAGCTTAAGAGTATAGTAAAATCCAAAAAAGTGCAAAAAAAAATACACACAAATGGCTCAAATTGAGAAAGAATTAATTTGCAATATATCATTCTTTGTGTGACTATCTAGTGTTTCCTAAATTCTAAATGTGTACCTCAGATGGATTAACCAGATAAAAGATCAAACAAAGCTCCTGAAGATAATTTAATACATATTAAAATAGAAACGATTTCATTAAAAAAATGTTTGGCCATCACAGGTGTAGAAACAAGATTTTTTTTAAGTTTTCAAACTAAAAACACTGTTTTCACACCACTGTTTTTCGCCGGAGAAAAAAATTAAATGAGGTAAAAATTTGCAATTTTCTCCAATAGTCCTCAAAATCTTGGAAAACTACGTGCTGGTTATATTACTATAAACGTGTTCTATCGATTCAAGTAAAAGTAAAAAATGTGTTGGTAAAAAATTAGTGGGAAGAATCTAGGCTAGTCCCTTTAAACTGTAATATTGTTTGGTCCTAGGTGTCACAACATCTGAAGTAACTAGAGATAGTGTATTAACTATAGCAGCAGCAACTGAGACGATAACCAGTGACGACGGTTGGTGAAAAATGTCTAATTTATAATAATTCTCGTTATTTTATTGAATAAGTAATATAAAAGCTTTTCAAAAAAATGTCAAGTGTATCTTGTCGAAAACTTGTTTTGCCACAAAAAAATAGATAAAAAAGTACATGCATGCTTGAATATTATTGAACAAGTAATCTAAAAGCTTTTCAAAAAGTTTATTTCGACGAAAGTGTATTTTGACAAAAACTGGTTTTGCCACAGAAAAATTGATAAAAAGTACATGCATGCTTTTCTATACCATGTATATGTGTAATTTAATTCAACAAATGGTTGTTACAGAAAAGGTATAGATAGACTTAGTCATATCTAACAAAAATTATTGTAAAATCCAGACGCCTGATTGCATATAATTGACCTCGAGTTTCAGGACAATATTGTCAATTGGAATAATCCGCTAAAACTCCAATTAGAATGATAAAAAATAAGACAGTGGCAAACATTCCAAATGATTTTTTTATTATTTGAGATATATGTGGTGAGCAAATGTTTTCTTCAAAATAAAATCCACAGTACTTGTCAAGGACAGATTACAGATTATAATGAAAAGACCAAGCTAATTATGGTATTAAATAGTATTAAAGTTCTCAAAACAAATCCAAAATTTGGTACTTACGGATATATTTCGACATCCTATCAGGAGTCTTGATCAATCAAGGATTCACACCAGTAAATAGCTGAGCTATTCTTTAACATGTTAACATGTTAAACAAAGGTTACATATTGTCATTTCCCGGTCAAATTAATGAATAGCTCTTGTTTTCACCTTATTTTTCTTTACGATTATGACACACCTTGCATTTAAGGTGAATTTTGATATGGGTTTATCGGCTTGATTTCACGAAAGCCCATTTCAAAGTTACGTCTGCTATTTGAACCAAAATTGAACAGTATTTCTAGTATGCGTGTGTGGAGGATTGCAAAGAACAAAATCAGAAAAACCATGAACTACGGGCATTGTATAGAGTCAGATGATGAGGAAAAATTTAGGAAAAATATTTAATCAAAAAACCAATGACCAATCTAGGGTTTAATTGAATTTTTCCCACTTGATTTTAGGACCTTCAACAGTGGTTGGTTTTCAGCACTGATTTTAAAACACTTAGTAGAGGGCGACATTATTTTATGATGTGCATCCTCCACAGTGATGTTGTTGTGACGTGTTTCTAGATCCTAGCGATCCTTAGTTCGGCTAGATGACGTCATAGTCGAACATAAAGGATGCTGCTTGATGATCTAATCGTAGATTGGATCAAACTTGTATGACCCCTCGTCCTTATTCATAGTTCCTTTTCCCTCTGCTCCTGATCCATATGGCTTCTTTTAACCAGCGGTTTGACCACCCTATTAGACATGTATCTAAAAGTTTTGATAAATCAAAATACAATATTGCTGTGATATTTACATTTTGCAAACATCTAGCAGAGGTACGTATCTAAAGTAATGGTTATGCGAAGTTTGAATTCTCCTACTGCTATAGTTTTTGCAAACGATCATTTTTCTACATGCAACCAGTTTTTGGGACACCTGGTACATTCCACAGGCCTAATACGCCTTCCAGTATTACGGTATCCCCCGTAACTGCATTATATTATGTATTAAATGTTTTTGTTGTAGATTTTATTTTTTACATTCTTGCTTGATTTGATAAATATCGATGTGAATGTTGTGTAAATAAAATGTACAATGAACAGTGGTGATTATTTCACCATTCTGCATGTTCTGAACTTTCAACGTCGGTTTTTTTTTAAATAATGCGTCTGTAGATCACAAACTGGCAATTTTCATCATAGTTTGAGTCATGACAATATTTATTGTTTCTATGTGGCACAGGATCTGAGCTAACAACAGATAGTGCATCAACCTCAGCAGCAACAACTGGGACCATTCCTAATGACGATGGTAAGTGGAAATTAACTTATTTACTATTATTCGTCATAGAGTAAGGGTCAAATTATAGTGACTTTTGAGCAACCAAATATTTTGGCAATATAATTCCAATGCATCTTGTAATCAATAATATATTAGATCGTAAGATAACAAAGACTTGTTGTACTAAATATTTGGTAGCTCAAAAGAACTATGTTTTCACCCTAAATTATGGCTTGTGGTCCAGTTCCTTGTTTTGTTCGTTATCTATGACTCTAGACATCAAAACTACATTAAACATAATATTAAACTACAATACATGTATATCATTTATTGTTCCTAGGTTTCACAACATCTGAAGTAACTACTGATAGTGCATCAACCTTAGCAACAACACCTGGGACCATTCCTAATGACGATGGTAAGTGGGAATTGACTTATCTACCATTGTTCTGCTTCTGCCTAGATACTTCGTAAAACTCCAAGTGGAGTCAAACGCGAAGCTCTCTAGTCCTACAAATGTCCCATTCCAAGAGAGAAATGATATACTTTTGAAGGTATAGTCAACATGACCGGGAAAGTTTTCCCTGCTCTTTGCGAATATCCCGTGACGTTCTTTAACATCCGACAGTGATGTTACCAACGGCTTAACGTACCTTCCAAGCACGAAGCAAGTAGAGTATAGTTCCTTTTCTTAAGGAAACAAGGAGACGTGCCTGGACCGGGGCTCGGCCCCACAGATGTATAGAATGCGATTACGAGTCCAATGCTCTAACCGCTCGGCCACGCTCCCCTCAGTATATTCTTCATATAGTAAATGATGGTTTGTAATCCAGTTCCTCTTTTATGATCATTATCTATGACTCTAGACACCAAAACAATTTACTAAGCCACAATATATCGTTTCTTGTTCCCAGGTTTCACAACATCTGAAGTAACTACTGATAGTGCATCAACCTCAGCAACAGCAACTGGGACAATTGCTACTGATGGTGGTAAATGAAAATTGACTTATCTACCATTATACTTTATATAGTAAATGATGGTTTGTAGTCCAGTTCCTCTTTTTGATCATTATCTATGACTCTAGATACCACAACAGTTTACTAAGCCACAATATATCACTTTATGTTCCTAGGTTTCACAACATCTGAAGTATCTACAGAGAGTGCATCAACAACTGGGACCATTTCTAATAACGATGGTAAAGGGAATATTTACTACCTACCATTATTTTTCATGTAGTAATTCAATTCAATTTTATTTCCACAACAAATGCATAAAAAAATATCAAAATCAAACAAAAGATAAAATGCAATATACAACAAAAGCAGTGAACATGAAATGCAGTTATGGGGGATAATACGGGAAGGCCAATAAGGCCCGTGAGATGTATTACCCCTAAACAAAAGGGAAAATACGTTAAACAAAATAAACCGACAACCATTGGACAAGACAAGGACAGGGTGCTCAAGAAAAGGGACTGACAAAGAAAGTAGGTGCTTTTATCAAAATGTAAAGACAAATTGACTTATTCATAATTTGAAATGAGTTGTTGTTTCAACTTACAGCGAAAGTTTTTGGACGATTTTGATTTTTGAATTGATTTATCAAGAGTATTCCAAAAATGAGGGCCTGTAGTTCGAACAGAATGGTCAGAAAAAGTTCTTTTATAATTAGTGTATTGGTAGTTGTCTCTGTGTCTTGTCGAATAGTTATGAATTTCCGAACGTTTCTTAAAATAATTTGTTAATGCTGGCGGTAGCTCGTTGAAGGTGTATTTGTACATAAATGATCCCAATTCAAGAGTGTACATGTCAGAAAATTTTAGCATTTTGAATTGGGCAAAAATCGGACTAGTATGACTTCGATAATGGCTATGAGAAATCGTTCTCATGGCCCATTTCTGAAGTTTAACAAGTATGTTTTATGTAAATGATGGGTTGTAGTCTAGTTCCTCTTTTTGTTCATGGGATTTATTAAGCGCCTTAAGATGAAATCAGCCTCATGGCGCTGCACAGAAAAGTAGTAAAACTACACAATCTAAAATTAAAAATACTGGCCAGTAGGGCCTATAAAATTCAACCAATATAAGAGCACAAGTTACAATTATATATATCAAAAACAACCAAAGATTTAAAAGTAGATTAATACCATTTACAAACATAGGTGGATATAATTTGTGTTAAAAACCACAATACATAAATACAATTTTTTTTTTCATTTAAGTTAAAAGACAATTAAAAATGGCAATACGAATTGCACATACCACATGCCACAATTAACTCTTCATTATTTCAGTGTCGACATACTTGTACATGGAATTGCATTAATATTTCTGATAGCACTATAAATATACGCAATAAAAAAAAACTATGAAGATGGTTTGAAGAGATGTGTCTTAAGTCCTTTCTTAAATGAGTTTATGTTTGATATTGCAAGAAGTTCAGATGGCAATTTGTTCCATACTTTGGGTGCTGCTGCAGCAAATGACCTTTCACTGTAAGATTTGGTCTTAAACAACTTTGGTGCCCGTGTGCACAGAAGAACCTCTGAAGCCGATCTAAGGGTCCGCCTTGGCTTGTACTCCTCAATGAGCTCACGGATGTACGTATAACCCGTGCAGTGCCTTATATGTGAGAAGAACGACCTTATACAAAATTCGCTCTTGCACAGGAAGCCAATGGAGGTCCCTGAGAATCGGCTTCATATGCTCATCTCGTTTGCACTTTGATACTAGGCGAGCAGCAGAATTCTGCACCCTTTGTAACTTTGCAATTTCATTGTCCTGAAGACCATATAATACAGCATTGCATGAGTCCAAACGTGAAGTTACAAAGGCATGTACCTACCGCTCAGTGGAATCTATGACTCTAGACATCAAAACATTTTACTAAGCTACAATACATCATTTCTTGTTCCTAGATTCCACAACATCTGAAGTAACTACAGACAGTGCATCGACCTTAGCAACAGCAACTGGGGCCATTCCTAATGACGATGGTAAGTAAAAATTTACTACCTACCAGCGTTCGAATTAAGGAAAAAAACATGGTTGTCCGACGGACAACCAGGTTGTAATTTTTGGTTGTCCGTCAGAAATTTGGTTGTCCGTTAGGCGCGGCGCCAGACTCAAAATAGTACCCCTACATTTTTTGACGTAGCTAAAACTGACAAGCAAAAAAAAAAGTTCTCCCAAGCGCACAGACAACTACGAGACACCTACTTCTAAATTTTTTCAACAGCAAAATGATGAAAAGTCATATTTTTTACGGCGATCAGGGAATTGATGAAAAATGATCAAATTTTTACAATTTTATCGAAGGTTCTAGTTTTGAAATAAACATGCTAAGAAGTATGTTTCTTTGACTTTGAAAAATTATGGTTGTCCGCCGGACAACCACAGCATTAATTCAGGTTGTCCGGCGCTAGATTTGGTTGTCCCGGACAACCGGACAACCAGAATTTCGAACGCTGCTACCTACCATTACTTTTCATATAGTAAATGATCCGTGGCGTAGCCAGACTTTTTGGTCAGGGGGCAAAGATATTTTTTCCCGATTTGTTCCCGATTTTACCCGGCGTTTGCACATTTCTTCCCAATTTTTCCCGGCAAAAAATCCATTTTCGTACACCCAAAATAAATTCAAGTCGATTTTAAAAACTGACAAGCAAAAAAAAAAGTTTTAAGCGATTTGTGCACATATTTTGACGCGATTCTGCCCCCCCCCCCCCCTGCTCCATCATGGCCTACGCCACTGTAAATGATGGCTTGTAGTCCAGTTCTTTGTTTTGTTCGTTATATATGGCTCTATACACCAAAACATTTTATTAAGCTACAATACATGTATATCATTTCTTGTTCCCAGGTTTCACAACATCTGAAGTAACTACAGATAGTGCATCAACCTCAGCAACAGCAACTGAGACCATTCCTAATGACGATGGTAAGTGGAAATTGATTTATTTACCATATAGTAAACGATGGTTTGTAGTCGAGTTCCTCTTTTTGATCATTATCTATGACTCTAGATACCACAACAGTTTACTAAGCCACAATATATCACGTTATGTTCCTAGGTTTCACAACATCTGAAGTAACTACAGAGAGTGCATCAACAACTGGGACCATTTCTAATAACGATGGTAAAGGGAATATTTACTACCTACTTTATCTTATTACTTATCTACCATTATTTGTCATGAAGTAAATGATGGCTTGTAGTCCAGGTCCTCATTTTGTTCGTTATCTATGACTCTATACACCAAAACAGTTTTTCTAAGCCACAATATGTCATTTCTTGTTGCTAGATATCACAACATCTGAAGTAACTACAGATAGTGCATTGACCTTAGCAACAACAACTGACACCATTGCTAATGACGGCGGTAAGTGAAACTCATTGTTTGCATTTTTTTTTCTTTTTACTGACGTTTAAATCCATTCAGCTTTTACTCGTGCTAGTAATACCTGTGGTATAATCTGTTTCTACATCATCTTGTTAACCATATTAACCAGGTGGTGTGGGCCTAAGATTTACAACAATATAAATTTTGAAACAGGAAAGTGTTAGAAAATCATACCTTTTTGGAAGAATTCCCAAATCAACCTTTTCAATTTCATTAATGCTGCTGCTGCTGATGCTGCTGCTGCTGCTGCTGCTGATGAAGATGATGATGATGCTGCTGCTGCTGCTGATGATGATGGTGATGATGCATTATTACCATACTGATGCCTTTTAAGTCCTTGCAACAAACAAATCTCATAACTAGTATAACAAAAACAAGTTTTTAAAAAGTTACCGTTTATCAATATTTTTTTACGTTTTTATCACTGCCTCTGAAATAATACTTGTGTCCGTAAAATTGTAATTACTCGTAGGTTTGACAACGTCTGATTTCACAACGGAAAGTGCATCGAACTTAGCAACAGCAAGTGATACAACTACAAATAATGACGGTAAGTATTGTATTGCCACTTTAATCCTCCTGAGTCCTTTCTTAAACACGTCTTTCGAGGGTCCCAAACAGGGTGTATCAAAAAGAAGTTTACAGTCATTAATATGCATGCCTCCATTTCAAAAAGTATAACACATTCAATAAATTCTTTTTGAATTATAAGTAAAATAGACCAGGCGTTGTGTCGTGAGTTGGGACGAACACAAAATTACTTCAAGTGCACGGTCGATTCAATATTTCACGGTATAATATCGTATAGAGGAACGAGAAATCTCGCCTGCTCAAGGCGCACTGAATCGAACATTTCATTTCTGTTAGGACGGCAAATGTAACGGGCCATATTGTGTAACGCTGCTGCAATTTTTTTAGAATTTATGTTTTAGACGACAGAAACTTTGTGAATAATCTGCCATATGTTGTCATTATAGTCGTTAAGGCCTCATAAAAACAAAGTTGTTTCTCGTCCCCTCCCTAATCACTTTTTGGTGCCGCACCACTTTTTTGGCAAAAATGTTAAAAAGATGTTAAAAAAACCGTTCATCATCATCAACATCATCAACAACAACATCACAACACCGTCATCATCATCGTCATCGTCATCAATATAATCATGCTAATAATTATCATAATCACTTGTGATTTTCTTTCATGATTTCCATCATCAGCATTTTTTGTTTTGATTAAAAAAAGATAAAGTTTCTAACATTTGTGATTGAAACAAACAATAACATTTATAACAATTTTGTCGTTTTAGGTGCCACAACATCTTCTGTGACTACAGAAAGTACACCCCTCTTAACAACAGCAGCTGAGACTACTACTGAAGATGATATAGAATTATAAATACATCGAATATGTGTCATGAGTACCCTAAGTGTTATTTATTACGAGATAGGTGAAATCAAACATGAAGACACACCCTTGAAGAATTGTCCTGCGTTGAACTCCTCAAATGAGTGGAAACTCACTCTTTTTGGAGTGATTTTCACTCTTTATGAGTGAAAATTTGTTGTTTAACATACAAAACCACTCCTTTTTGAGTGGTTTTACAAGAGTTTCACTCTTTTGGGGAGTGAAATTTTCACTTGTTTACATTTAGAGAGTAAGAACAAAGATTATTGGCGCTGTCTATATTTTGTATGGGTGATCAGTGTGTTGAATACTAGTAAGCTTATTGATAATCAGATGGTAATGGTTTTGATTTTAAGTTTGGAGTCAATAATTAGTTTTCATATATGTCAATATTGTTAAATTTTGAAGGCTCGTTCTTGGGGACAATAATTTTTAAGCAAATTACCTTCAAAGCCTTTAATTAAAAGCCGGAGTAGGCCTTCAAATTAAAAACCTATTTTGTACTCTACCTCTCAAAATAATTGCATAAATTACCTAAAAGTGTACATTTTTAGAAGCAGAATTTTACCCTGAACATGATGATAATATTGGTTTTTGAGAAGAAGTATTGGCAAGAAAAATGCCAAAAAACGTATATTTTACCCTCAAAATTTCAGGGAAGCTTAGCTAAAATTTGCATCTATAAAATATTGAAGATTTTGGCTTTTTAGAACTTAAAAACAAATGTCTACGAAGGGTTTTCTCAAATTTTTTTCAATCTTTAAAAAAGTGCCCAAAATAGGTCAAAGAATGTAAAAGAAACTCCATTGCTTCCATCAAAATGGCAATTTTTTTTCCTATTTTTGGCAATTGTTCAAAAAATAAGATAAAAATTAAAATATTTAGAGGACCCTTCTTGGACATTTGTTTCTAAATTCCAAATAGCAAAATAGTTCAAGATTTTACAAATCGTAAGAAATTGATGATCAATCAACTGTAATATACTTGTTTTATGATTGAAAACTTAAAAAAAAACCTTCAATATTAAAAAACTCAATAGGTACATACATTTTCAATCATTTTAAACATTATTGAACACGTCATTGAGGAGACTAAAGTTAAGGTACTTGAAGATAAATTTCACCCAGCACGGATTTTTCTACACTAATTGACATACTAGTATCAATTAATTAGTTTATAATATATTTCGCTTCAATTGATACTATTAAGTTGCCAAAATATCACAGGAATCAGTTTAATTTAATGGAAGCAAACTGCTTGCGAAAACAATTATCGAGCGAAAACGAGACATTTTATCTGCAAAGCAATTTTTCACAAGTTTCTTCATACTTTCAGTTGCCAAATGTTACGGCATTTGGGCGTATTTGGAAACGAGATCGATATTTGCAAAATGTGTGTAAAATAGAGAGTATCCCCTTCACTTCGTGATCGCAAACAAAAGAGGTCATTCCCGTAGTAATCTGTATTCAATCAATGACCTTGAATCTGGCGGGCTATTTTGAAGCAGTTAATATGCTAACGTGCATGACGTTCCTGGTGCTGCTCTCCTAAATGGTCTGAATATTGTATAGCATTCCCGCAAAGATGGCCGCTAATCCAAAACACGGATAACCTCTATTGGCGTTAAATGCAGAGACACTAATCTGTCAGTAAGCTTACTCTTAATATTATACCATATAAAGAATCGTTTTGTTGGTATTTTGTTCAATGCACTTCAATATTAATCCTTTTACAGATTAAGAGAATAAAATTAAGGGTCAGAAAATGACTTTTTATGGTGCCATTTATTTTCCGTGTTGATGTTTTGGGCGCTGTGTAGTGTTCGACAATACTGCCCAACAAAGTATGTGCATTGCAGATGAGTTGCAAGCTACTTCAGTTTCTCTTGGAGAAATCCTGTACAGATGAGATGATCTTCACTTGCATAACTGAACGCAGTATCTGTTATCAAACATATATATGTACATAAAACTGTTTTGCATGGGAGTGAATTAAAGTGAATTGTATGCTTAAAGGATGTATCTGCTATGCATTATTAATGCACATACTCCATTTTAACTTATTATTATATGTTTAAGTCATTCAAGCAAGCATTGTGTCCTTCGGGCATGACCTCGTGTTTGTCATTAGTTGTCAATAAACCACTAAACTTGGCGCCATTTATCTCAATGGAGATATATATAATAAAAAATGAAATAAAGCCAAGTAAAACGATGTCATTTTTCTCAACACAGACATTGTGTTCTTAAAACGGAGAATGTGTTTTGGGGTTTAAAAATCATGATATTCAACAAAGAATTAATTTCCAAAACATAAACTTATTAAAAGTCTACGATGAAAATCGAAGTTCAACTGGGAGGGTAACCACCGAGGGCATATTCGGCTATTCATTCATCATTCCAGCACATAAAGGCCATGCTTTTCCCAGTTGAAAATCGATTAGGCATATTATATATTAAGGTTTATAGAAATTTCGCACCGAACATGACCGAGTTATAGGTCGAAACCATAGTCGTCCTCTAAACAAAATTTTCGCTACCAAACATTTGGTCGTGACGTCAAAATGACGAGTGACTCCAAACAAAATATCTTCAACACCGAGTTGAATCAATTAAAATTTCGCGCCAGATTGCACATGTTATTGAATTGCCATATACATTGGACCAAATGTTTGTTACCTGTTCATACTTTAAATTCGATGGCAAATATTTGCTGACGTCACGACCAAATGTAACGAAAATTTTGTTTGGAGGCCGACTATGGTTTCGGCCTGGACATCAAGGTCGAATGGGCAATGTTTTTCGAAATTATGATATATTAAATGCCGTAACATCAATTGTACATGAATTGTAGCTGTAAATTAAACCCCGATGTATTTTGAGTAAAGGTTTTATTTTTTTTCTTTATCATTCCAATAGGACTAATTACGATGCCAAACAAAGATTTTGGAGAACAATTATTCATGCAATTCATTTTCAAAATGTAATTTTGTCGGTGCAAATATGCTAAAATTGGCTGAAATTTTATTTTAAAAAATACATACATGTGTAATGCACAAAGCGCTCTATTGCTGGTAATAAACAAAATAATGGACATTTTGCCTATAAGAGTCCATTGAGTGTAGAATGTGTGTCCAACAGCTTGTAATTTTTTTATCTGAAAGTAATGTTTTCTGTCAGTGTCTTTTTTTTTCAATCATGGCAAGTATATTTTTTTCTTAACTGATTTTTTTAAACAAAAACTTCCTAACCACCTCTTTTATATCTAATGGTGCGCTCCTAACAAATTTGTTTTAATAATTTCATGATGATGATATCTTCATCTTTAGGCTCTGTCACATATCACCGTATAGAGCAAAACGCACGCCGAACGTACTTTATCCACTATTGTTTTGTTTTTACACTTTTGTTCGTCATGTGTTCGTTAGATATACGTTTAATACATCATCCATACAGCATGTCCGCTATATCTCACTATTGTTTTGAATGTGTTAATTTAAACATTCTTGTTCGCCATGTCTTCATTAGAAACACGTTCAATATCCATACGATGGTGTCCATTATGTATACGTTCGATTCGATGTCTATACGTTGGTGTCCGTTTGGCAAAATTATTTGTCTGTATGGAAACCCACGGGAAACCCCCGATGATTTGCAGAAGGGTAACGTAAAGAAAAGGCGATTATGGCGTAATCCGGGACAGGGCGAATGTAGCAAAACAGAGATACATTGTGCTGAAAAAGCCTAGCTACGTCAAAATGTTCCTCAATAATACTACGGGCGCTCTAAGGTCTCGTGCTTCCTTGATATCAAAAATATAATATACTGACATTTTTACAAATCATAAACCAGTACTTTTATGATATATAAACAACTCGGATACCTCTTTTTAAGTGTTTCTGACAAACAAAACGTGAAGCATATATTTAAGTATTTAGTTCTATTTCTCCAAATTCTTGGATAACACACACCCTGGAACATACTGCATCAATGATCCTTTAAATTCAATAGAGATATCATATGTGACCCGTCATATCGAAAGGTACCTTAATACCGGTGTAATGAAATACAGCGTCCGTGTGACTGAAATGTCCTAGCTACTATTAAATTGTGTAGAACGTACTTTTATATGTGCGATCAATAAATCATCGATTGCGACTTATTCCGTGTAGTTCAATTAGACCCGGAC